>JAQFXM010002948.1:0-22286 GCA_034693345.1 Entomobrya multifasciata
ACGTGTGTGATGATGACACAATTTTCTCCTCCTGATACAAAACATATTGTGGATGGAAAATTCTATTTAAGAGCTTGAGTCTGTTTGCTGAGAAAGCACATGTGATTATCACAATCTGATTACGTTATTTGCACATTGTAAACTTGTTTTTCTCAAGGGATGGAGTGGGAAGATAATTGGTTGAAGAAATTGCTAGTGTGAGGAGGCAACCATGAAAAGGGATAAATTGAACACACATTTATACAAAAGAATCTTTAGAATGGTCCAAGACAGGCGAAACTAATCCTCTATTTACCGTTTCAATAAATTAAACAGCAATTGAATACTGCGGTTCAAGACCATGTCTCAATTTCAATCTCTCAATATAAAGGTAGGCGTCACAGGACATAATATATGTAGGTGTGTTCATAGGATCCCTGGATCACGTAAGACGCGATCGTTCCAGATCCCATTTAAAAGCCAAGAAGTAAATGAGCACTTGTGAATGTTCATAATAATGAATGTTGGGTAAAAATTATACCTGAAGTATATAATACTTGTTACTAATTAAGTTGGAAGTTGGAATTACATTTATTACTTTCCACGTATTGTAGACATAAGGTATTCCTTATCAAATTAAATATCCCACTACTCCATCATCGTAATCTAAAAACTAGACTGTCTGCAATAAACAGAATTTTCATTTAACGTTGGCTTGACATATGTGCGGTAAGTTGACTCAATCATGATTCTACGAAATGATTTGCAGAAAAATTTCGTGGAAATGATTCTTAATACTTACATTCTGTTGTAAACTTACCCTATGTTTGGTTACTGTGTCGGATATGCACACGGAAAACTTTTATAATATTACTTCAGTCCTATCCTAAAATGCATGTACTATAGTAAGTACTTGTATTCATTTCCATCATGTTTGGTTTCAAATGTCAAATGTTACATTGCATTACGCAAGTCACCACAAGGATGGTCTACTGCTACTCGCAAGTTAATTGAATATTATGTACCTAGGCCCTAGATATACTAGTACAAGAACTTTTAGAGCTTTATGATAGATCATGCAAGACAAGGTAAGAACTGAGAACACTTCATTTTCACAAACCTCGCTTAAGAAGATGGCCGCATTTTAATTTTGTTAGTGGCTGATGTAACATTTAGTTTTATTTCAGTTACATCAAGAATGAGTTGGAGGGAAACATGGAAAGTTCTGACTTTCACTGAATTTGTTTATTTGCCAAAATTATAAAAGTATATTGTAATGCATGACTTCCCAACAAGATAATAACATGAACGAAAATTACTGAATTTGAACATAATGCGTTTTGCTAATTCTTCGAATGCTACGAATTTTATCATCAGAATATAACATGCTTGAAGTGAGGTAAAGTAATTAACAAGCTTACATTATTAAGAATAAGTGGTTCCCCGTCTGCGTCTTACTCTTTTTAAAGTACATTTTTTGCTCACTTTGTGCTTGCCTATATGTTTCGGAACGTATAAATTGCTTTGACTTAATTTCATTTTCTAAATCTAAGCACTAATGAAAGTGTATTTCGATTGAAGTCGCAATTGTTTGCTTTTACTTAACCAATTCGGATGATTCTTTAAAATGTTCTGAATATTTGCGACTGTATCTTTCCTTGACCTGCTTTATGTTTTGTTGATGAAATATCAACAACTCACAAAGTTTGTATTAAAACCAACCCATATTTGTCTTGTATATATTTAAACTTATGAAACCATGTATATGTGAGTAAATTAATACCTTGTGTGTAACGCATTAAGTAATTTTAATAAAATATATATGCCGCTTTTAAAGCGTAGGTCAACTGACAACTAATCGTCACTAACACCATCATGGCGGAAGTAGTAATGCGCTAAAACGCTAAAATTAAGCTACACCTACGCCATCTGAGCTGAAATATAAACAAACCATGTGCAAAAATGAATGTTTGATTTTATTTTTTTTTAAATATCTTCTAAGCACTTGTAAAATAACTTGCATATTTTCGGAACAAATAGGAAGCCATTATTCCCCAGTTCAAATAAATGGCAAATATTTTTCATAAAGTATATATCTTGACGCCATTCATTACCTTTACAAGCTTTCAATTAATTCCCAGTAATATCAGATTGGAAATCCTCGTATATTAATAAGAAGGTAACTGTCAGGCCCTAACCAACGAGGGAAAAAGGGGGAAGAAGCCAACCCGGGCCGGGCCCCGAAGGGGCCGGGCCGGATTAAGAATGTTACCCACACATTTATGAATTTAATTCAAAAGTTTTAAAAAATATTCAAAAAGAAGACGGAAAAAGTTAATAATAATGTTTACCCCCAAATTTAATTCGTGGAATTAAATAAACCTTAAATTACGAGCATTCTGATGATATACATTTGAGAATCAGTAGCGCGAATACGCTATAATTTTATATTTATGACAAATTTGAATTTTGGAGCACATTAATTTTTACATTAAATGAATGAATGGTTTAATTATTATATGGGTAATATGCTAAAATGAAAGCGTTTAACAATAGAGTTAATATTAGGCTCTACCTGTTTTGTTGAGTTTGATGCAAAAATGTAAAAGTTAAAATTAGTTCTGTAGAGTAAAATAAGATTTTTGAAAATGGAATCAAATATATCACCAATTTTATTTGACAATTTTTTATATCTTTGACTTTGCATAGCAAAGTGTTTCCATGATGGCTTCTTTGAATTTCAATTAAAGTTAGTAAAACTTATAGGCCTGCAATTATATTCGTGTAAAGTTGCTTCAAGGACAATCATTCATGGGAAAATCAAAAACGCCTTTTACCGTAAATTCGTGGTAAACTAAATTTTTTCCAAGAATTAATTTATGTTTTCAGGCAACATATCGTTAGGTTAAAGTATATGGATCGTTATTTCTAAACCTTTTAAAAAGTAATACTTCAAAAAAGTGGTGAGAGATTTTTGGGAAGCTAATTTACGCTGGGAAAGGTACGATTTGTGACGAGACTGAGAAAGTCGAAATTAAAATTTTGGGAAATGGGAGCCGATTTATAATAATTAGATCGTTTTGTCCCCGTTTGAAATTACAGCCTTTTCAACTATTTCATCAATTTTTTTCGTGATTGGGTCCAAATGTTTTTAAAGTATCTATGTCATACTATATAAAAAAGTGATTAAAATAATCAAATTGTAATAATATCCTGTTAAACTACGGATTTTCAACTGTTCACCACTTCAAATTTTTGGATATTCATGATTTGTCATGTATTTTATGAGTGAAGTTGAAAAAAATTCTTGGCCACCCGGGCCGGGCCATAGTATGGTTAGTGACTGCTGAGCACATCTACAATTTCGCTTTGTTGTTATGTGCATGCCAACAAGCAACCCAACGAACGTTGTGACATGCTGAACAACAGCAGCAGTAACATAACAATAATATTTACTTTCTATTTGTTCAAGTCTATGTACGTGTGTGTGTGGCAGTAGTGCAGTGACAATTCATCTACGAAGTCATTATGCAATTTTGTCCCCTATTCTAACTCACAAGAACACATTGCCTCAATGCCATACTATAATACTGCGTGCTTTTGAGTTTACAGAACTGCACCAATATCAAGTCAAGTGTATTAAAGCACAAATATATGCAAATTAGCTGTAATGCTACAACAACAGTTTTGCTTGTTTTCAACAAACTCTTGAAAAAAATAGATCTTAAAAAAATTATATGACTGACAAAGTATTGAGTACCAACGCAACGATTGATTCTGTCAAAGACTTAAATTTGCAAAAATGAAAGTACAACTGACTGATTCGGATATAAAGACGGAAAAAGAAAACATGCAAATCTAGTTATACGAAAGAATCTGTGCAAAATAGGATAACGTGCTGCTGTGTTATCTTTATTATAATTGTTGGTTATTTTTTTGCCATTGTAGTGCTGAATAAACCATTGAATCACAATAATTATAAAATAATAATTGTTTGTTTCTTATTATTATTTGTTATTATTGTCAGAATACTCACTTGTAATCCTTCATTTTCGTTGGAAATTTAGACGTGAAACTTTAATTTGTTACTTGACCTAAATTATATAACATCGTTCAATGCCAATTATGACCAACATTTACAAACCAGTCAATATTTTTCAGGTTTTTCGTCTACTTTTTTTGTTTATAAGTGATTAAAAATATTCATTAATTAACTAGTTTTTTCATCCGTCATTTAGAAAATGGAAGTATAAACCTCAAGCTTATATTTACATCATTATTTTATGTATCCACTGTTGTCAATACATATTTACCGAAACATATTAAATCCCAACAGCTGCAAGTTTTTTTTTTGGAATCGGACGCACTTCAGAAAATGAGGTGAATTCAATTACCTTTTATCTCTCCATTTCTCCTCGAAGCTCATATTTCAATTACCATCTCTCCTCCATGACTTTATACTCCGCTACATTGTTATAATCCGTCGTTTTTCCTCTTCATCACGTCACACCTACTATAATATAATCGCCATTTTTGAAGTGCATAGTAGATAATAGTAGCTGTAGTAAAAGCTTAGATGTTTCTAGTCTGATGTTCACCTACGCGCATATAACGTACTTACGTAAATGCGTGCATAAATGGGAACATCTTCTTCCGCTCTGTCACTTCAGCTCGTATTATTATCATTACGATCACGAAATAGGAATCGCGCAAGTAATTACCACACTTTCTCTGTCATTCTATCACATCATATTCTCTCTCGACCCATTTACTACTTTCCATCACCGCCGTTGACTCTCTCGCTTTCTCATGCTATGATGATGCTCTTTTATCTCATTCCGTTTTTTTCTTTCTTAAAAACACTTCGCAACTCATTTTCCCTTCAAAAAGCAAAAGGTATTTTAGTTCGTAGGATGGCGACAAAAACGCGACGCTCTATTTCCTTGCTTCAAACCTCTGCCTCTTCTACAAACTACATTCTCTTGAATAGCAAGGAAAAGGGGATTATTTGAATAAATGTGTACTTCTGCTTTCAAGAGCAATTTAGCAGAGAACCCTGCTGAAGCAGAGCAGAGCAAAAAATTACATATGAATTTCTCCTTATGAATTCTACAAAAAAAGATAAAAGAGTATCTAAGCAGGTATAATGCACATGGACGTACACTCAAGTACCTATTCGCAAATATGAAAGCATTATTGCTCTTATGTAAGTGTGCGCATGGAATGGCAGTAGTGGAGCATCAGGTTTTTTTTGCCCTTCTTAAGAAACATGGTTGCATAGTAAAGCATGGGAACTCTGAAAACCTGGAGAGATGATGAAGAAAAAAAGGAATGTGTCTAGTAAAATGAACATACTTGGGTAGGGTGGTGGTAGTAGTGGTGGTTATGCGAGAAAAAGGATATTAGAAAGCAAAAACTCACTGACTCACACCACCAAAATTTCATAACTTGAATAATACTATCAAGACCTTTAAGAAGATCTGATTCTTCTTGATTCCATTAGCCCGACTCAACTTCTCCATCTCTACCGCCACAACCATCATCCAGTAGAAAAAAAGAGGAAAAAGAGTGTTCCAGTTTGATTCCTTGACAATAATCTAATGGAGAAAAGAGAGAGAGGGAGAGAACGAAAGTAGAGCCAGAGGAAAACGCCAAGCCATGACGAAAAGAAGAGAGTTTTGAGTGAGTTGGTAATTCGTCTTGTCACGCCCTAGCACGCTCTTCTCTTGCACACTCACTCGCTCTCCACTTGTACCAACTAAGTCTACCAGTTATACTACTGCTTTAGCTCTCTTTTTACATTTTAACGTTCATGATATAATAATACAAGTAATATGCTTAAATGAAAAAAGTAAAGTGTTTTTGGAATTTTGGAATACATATTTTAAAAACGTCATACATGCAAACATGAAAATATAATGAAAAATACATGTACCATTCCATAAGTCTTACTCTTGCTGTTTTCGAAAATAATGCTTAAGAGTCTGTGAATGTACATCTGAAACGAAGGAAAAAAGGCCGACTATTGAGAGGATCTAGGATAGCCGCAAAAAGTTAGGGACATACATGTATGTCCGCCATGTATTTATAATGTACCGCACCTACTTTCACTTTTCTTTCCTACTTTATTTTTGCCCTAAAATGTACAACCTGCTTGTAAGACATCTTTCCAAACAGAAATTCGTCGACATCACCACCATCAATTTCATCGTCTTTCATATTTTCGGGGACTTCTTGATAAATGTCTAGCAATTTACTTTTAATAAGGAAACAGTATACAACTTCAAAAATGCAGTGATGTGTGGTTAAATAAAGGTACTCTTTCAAAAGCTACACATTTGATGAGAGAAGTATAAGTGCCGACCATTACCATTATAAATTTTTTCAATAGTATTACGACAAATATGTATAAATAGCAACCTATAAATGTGCATGGTTTTATGTACTCGGCGATATAAATGTGATCTTTAAGACACTGAATAATTTTTCAATAATTGTATGAATTTATGATCTGCGCTTAATTTTGTTTGTACGGCCGAATAAGAAGAAGAGAGATAGATATGCACTTGGGATTAGTTTGATTATCATCATATCATCACATTTATACTTGAAAGGATCTTTGTACAAGTTATCCTTGTTTTACATTTTACGCACTTTAGAGATATACAATTTAATTACAGAACGATCACCATTGACGTTTTACATTGCAAACAATTTTAGTTGTATTTTTCTAATTGCTAGGTCCCCGTACAGCAGATTTTTTCCTGAATCGTCATTTTACTAGAAAGTGTCCCCAGAATATATGTTTCACTGCCAGGGACATAACGAGGCTGTTGGGTTACAAAAGAACAATTGTTTCAGAGTAAAAAAATTGAA
This sequence comes from Entomobrya multifasciata, assembly GCA_034693345.1. Lineage (NCBI taxonomy): Eukaryota > Metazoa > Arthropoda > Collembola > Entomobryomorpha > Entomobryidae > Entomobrya > Entomobrya multifasciata. The sequence goes on from JAQFXM010002948.1 coordinate 6,856, forward strand.
AGTATTTCATGGAAATTTCACAAAGTAAAATATAATGTTTTTCGATACAATTCTGGCTTCAACTAGGTTGACAAATCTTAGTTTGGTATGCGAAATTGCACAGAGAGATTTCACCTGTTTTTATGCGATATGTTGTGCGTGTGTGTACACGACTTTTCGATGTAATTTCAATCATGCCATTAACTTCGTTACCGCAAAAAGTTCGTACTTTTACTCTACTTCAAAATGATATTGTACTCCATTATATATAAAATTAATCACCAATATATCCGGTAGTTTCCGCGCGCTTTCCCCTAACTAAACTTTCATCTTCACTTTCCTCGTCGACCATTTCACTCAGGAACCAAACTTCTTTTTAGATAAACTTTCACAATGTTTAGCTGGTAAAGTGGCCCAAGCCAACACAACTTTTTCTGTCTGTCCGTCCATAGAACAGTTCATTCATCATCATTGTAGTGGTTTTGCTTTCAATATTACGCGTCGGTCGTACAGTAATATTATGTTTTCTTGTGAGTATCGTTAATCATCGTAGACTCTGTTAGTCTATTTTATTTCAGAGTATTACACAGCTATTAGACTACTCCCTTACCTCTTCTACAAACACTCTCACGTGTAAAAAGTTTTCAAATTTGAAAAATATTGAAACATATACTTTTACTAAGGAAAAGTAATAAGTATGAAATCATATAAAGACTTTCTTCTTCACTGCAGTATGTATTTAAGTGTGTTACCTTCCCGTTTACATTACATTAACTTGGTTATTAAAATATGTGCAAATTAATCTAATAACGTCGTAGTCGTCGTCTGTAGTGTGTCTTGGCTATAGACTTTGACAGAAAATGGAAAGCAACTTATCTCCTTTCATTTTGCTTTACATTTGAAGTGGGAAGAAGAGGAAAGAGTCAACAAAACAATAAAGACACACTGCTGAATACATTTATGTACCTTTCCACTTTTATATTTCCTAAAGTATAAAGTTGTGATAATGAATTGGCCATAATATGAAGGAAAAAAATCATGAACCACTCTCTTTAAAGCAAACTTGTCTATTGACGTTGACGCTAGTACTAAAATGCTATTTTAGGCCATCAAAATTAAAATAGAATTTGTAAACACTAGTTCTATATGATTCAAAGAGGACAAGTGCAAGAGTGAGTGTGGTACTACACAAGATGTAGTAACTTTTGACGTCATCAAACTCAAGTATTTTCTGTATCCACTAGCAACGTCAGATGGCTTTCCAAACATACATGTGGTAAAAATGCAGTTTAGATCATTCATATTCATAAATTTCTGCTTCTTCATCTTTTTGTTTGTGATGGTATTTGAAGTGGGACGCTAAAGATAATGCGAGTTTTATTACAAACGTTAAAAAATCTTTTGCCAATCTCTTTTGACCTGAGAAAACATGTAAATTTTTTGAAGGAACAGTTTTCCAGAAAAGATTTTCCCACCCGGAGTCCGCTTTAGTACTTACTTCAACAAGTCATGCATATTTATCATTTGTCTCCCCCTACTCTCCCTCCACTTTGTTTTCCATGTTTTTCATTCTTCCCTCTGAGGCATAACATGCGATGCGAAGCACTAAAGAAGACGACAACGATATCCTTATTTACTCATTCCTTTTTCGTCCTCATCATCATCGTCTCGTCATCATTTACTTTGAGCTTAAAGCAGTATACGTCTTTAAAAAGATGTTTTATATGTTGTGTGTTTTGGAGATGAGAAAGGAAATAAGTTTGTCTTGTCCTGTCTTGGTCTATAGATTCTCTTGTCCGCCCCTTCATCTATTTTTAAGCTGTATATTGCATTATACTCTTCAAAAACATAGTTTCATGTACTATACTTTATGATTGTAGGATATGAATTTGCGCATATTTGTTTAGTCATCGTTTTACAATCACAGCACTCAATTTTCCATTCTCATCATTAGGGATTCATTTATGCGTGCTCTTCCTCTAACAAAGCCACTCATTCATTCATAAATAAATAAAAGTTCATGCTGAAATACGCAAATTCCTTTCTCATTCTCTAAAAATGAAAATGAATCAAGTAAATAATAAATTAAAAACGAATAGACAATAAGGTTAAATCTACGAATAATTCGGTTTTTATTTCTGTTTACATCAAAAAAGTTTTGAAGGTTGCTCAAGCAAGTAACTAGAAAGCTTGTAGAATGGTTTTATCTGTTAATTGTTCTATTTTCATCACAAAAAGAAGCATAGAAGTTTTCAAAGTTGTTGCAGGCCGATGTGACAAATATGGTATGAGAATATGTTTGAAGTTCTTTTCTGATAAACTTGATAATTAAAGCCATATTTTGTGAGTTCAACAAAAGTTGGGGTAATTCTCAAACACAGATTTTATCAAACTTTTTACACTAGACTAATTCTAGACGCAAGAGAAATATTTATAATGGTACATCGATCATTTAGTTAAAAAGTGTTTATGCAACAATCCGATGAATGCATATAACTTTTGGGAAAAATTGAACATGAATTTGTAGCAAAAGTACAAAGATCTTTTAGGATTTTTATAAGGAATTTTGAATGAACTCGGATTCCAACAATTTTTTTGAAAATTCCTGAAATAAATGAATGCTTTTATCGAGGCCAACTAGTTGTAAATGAGAGCTGAATAATAATATGAATATGAATAATAATTGTAATTATCTTAGGTCTGAGGTATATGGAAACCGGAAGGTTGGAATATGCCGAAAGATCAACTATAAGTACATATAGAAAACAAAAGATCTATTCCTACATTCTTCACAGTTTTACTAAATTGTATTGGGCCGTTCGCTAAAAAAAACAGACATCAATTTAGGCTTGCATATAAGATTTTAAAAGTTGTAGTAATATTCCACTTTGAGTCATTATAATTTGTATTTTCCTAAAAATTCGATGTATTTTATGTTGACAAAATAATAGAAATAGAATTTCGTTGCAAATCTTTTCATCTGTTTATCTGGTTATCGGATTATAATTATTCTAAGTTCATGTCTAGCCTATGTACATGGCTAGAGTGGTATCTGCTGTCATAATTAAGTTTTATCATAGAACCCAAAGAGCCCCCAGTGTAAATATTTCCCTAAAATTAATACTGGTGGACACAATATCCAACATTATTTGATGTGGATGTCGTTTTATCAACTTCAAGCGTCTCAAAATGAAATACATTACAATAAAGATCGCGTCCTGTTTTTACAAACTCCTTCCTCTAAATTGAAACTAGTAATTAAATTATAGTACACAACTTTAAAAGCGGAAGTTGACTGACAACTCAATCTCAACAAGTTCAAATTTTGTGTAATTACTGTACATACTTTATAGGTATACTACAAACTAAAGTAGCCAACACAATAAATGCATTTTATTTTTAGTAGGGGGGCTTCTTCATAATAAGTACACAGACAGCATAGAAATAATATATCAATTTTACATGAACCTTCTGGTGTTTTTATTTAATTGATAGAACTACTCAAAGTTAATCGAAAATTACTATTTCATTTAAAGCAACAAACCAAATTTTCTTCGGTCTTTTTTAGTTCAAAATGCAACAAAAATACATTGATGGTTGCAATTGATGTAGCAGTAAGCACCTAAACAAACAGAATGAATATAATAATTGTCAATTCTTACATATATTTTTTGTTTGGTCGAACCAATGGACGAACGACTCAAAAAACGAATAAATCATACATATAAATAATACCCCGTCACACTTCAAATTTGTCCGTTTGCTTTATATACAATCTTAAAGTTTTTTGACGAATGGTTTTGTCAGTAAATAAATAATTACATGTACGTATATACTGGGGTATGTGGTATGAATATTAGTCAAAGGTAGGAATACTTTCATGCCATAACTTTGGTGTTTAATTTGTAATCGTACCAACCATCAGATCATATGCAAATAATTTTGAAGACATTTTAGTTTGTACTTTTTAGTTTAGTGTATCTTCAAAAACATTATTTAAAAAATATTTATTGTTACAAAAACGTACACATGTGCATCTCTTGAGCATGTATTTTAAAACAACGTTTTCAATCAAATTTAGGTAATCATAAATTATTTATATAACGTAGTAACGTACCAAAGTCTTTCTCTGCCGCGCCGCGACGAGAATCTCAATTCTTATCTTTTAATACATATTATACTCGTAGTAGAGAGAAACTAAACTTAAACGAACGTTTCATGCTACAGTAGCGCAAAACCACCAGCATGTCAAACCAAATCAATGAGCGTTTCCCACAACACTCTTTATAGCTGCTATAACCGTTACTTAGAAAGACGAGAAAATTCGTCAAAATGCAAATTTCTCGTTTTCAGAAAATCACACAAGTTTTAACTCAGGTTGCATATTATTGCATGGTGATGGTAACACAAAGTCTACATTTTATTTTTATATCTAACTAATATTGTCTCAGGTGTGACATAATTTTAAGTAGGCTAAGTTCTATTTAAAGAACACATACACGTATATTTATATATCAATATTCACATCCTAAAAGTATAGAACAAGCTCATTGAATGATCATGAAAACGTGACAGAAGGAAAGCAAGGTTATTTTTCTTCGTTATTTGCATACATCTTTCTCCTTCCTCCAGCGACATCAGAATCATCATCATCGCAAAAGAAACTAGAACCAAGTGCAAGTCTGTCGAGTAGACCCAAATATACATATATGATATGTATGTTTTTAAGTATATGTATGTATATATGTCCTTTTTCTACAGAGAGTTTCAAAAACAGAACAAACATAATAAATTCTTATAAAGACTTCTGCTACTACTGTGCCCCGAACTCTTTCAGAATACCAAGTAAGGCAACACTATCTTTTTAAGGTTAGTTTGTTTGTGGCTTATTGTTCAGAGGAAGAAGCAGAGGATTTTTATCTACAACAAACAACGTTCAAGTGAACAATAACAGCAGCAACAAAAACAACTCTAACAAAAAAAACCAACACCAACTGGAGCAATATGACGTCTTCATCATTGTAATAGTCACTATATCACCATCGCTGTCATCAGTTTGAAAAACCAGCTCTAACAATACTTCTAACGTCAGTTGTACCAAATCAACTAAACACGCTTGTCTACTCTTCCAGCCATTCTACAAATACATATTGTTATTATAAGTGTAACTTCATATACAATTGTTACAGTAATCGCCAAATGAACAGAAAATCTGCAGAACTAAGAAAACTCTTCCCGTATCGTCGTCTCAAAATGCTTTGTACCTTTTTATCCTCTCTCTCGGGTCTGCTGGAATTTCGCCAAAAAAGCATTCTGATCTGACTGCCTGACTGACCTAGTCAAACTCTAAATAATGTGACTAGTGTTGATGGTGCTGGAGAAATCTCTAGACGTCGAGACTGCAAACGCAAAGCTATCAACTTGACTATTTGTATACCTCCATTCTGTAGCAAATCTTATGATAAACAAATAAAAACATGCTACTGATTTATTTATTTTATTGGTAGTCAGAATAAAAGAGAATTAAGTAATCCTTTAAAACAACCCGGGAAACAAAAAAGTTAAAATAGTTACCAGGGAAAACTATTGTTTTTCTTTCCACAAACTTAACAAACTAACATACTTCAGAACATGCTAAAAAAGAGAAAACTTTTACAAATCGCGAAGTGATTTTTTTGTCTGATGTTGATACATAGTACAAAACAAGCATTCCTGAAACTTCAAAAAAAATCTTGAAAAAACGAATAGGTGGTGAATTAAACCCATGTCAGTGCTTCTTTATAAACTTGGAGCAAAGAAAACAAGAAAAAAATATATACGAGACAAGTTCCGGATAACTGAAACTACATACCAAAATGGATTACAATATTAAGCCATTGATGACAGGAAATTTTTTGCTGCTTCTAATATTCCATTGTATCGTCGGAACATTCTACATATTTTCGGTTTCTGTGGAATGCCTGGGTTAAGCGATGAAGAAAAGAAGGGAAATAAAATACGCGGAAATTGAGAAAAAAAATGTTAAAGATTTTCAGACATGTTGGATGTATTTATGTTTTACATACATATTATTGTGTGCAATATATGGAAAATCCGCTTAAGGTTTTTACGAAGGATTATATTTTCTTGGTATACATCGTTATGAGAATGATGATAATGCTACAATGTACAATGCTTTCTCTTTTAAGAGAAGCAAAGAAGAAAAGTGATAATAATGAAAGTGACCACATGAACGCTGAAAAATATACACGTCGTCTTTATACTTGTCTACATTTTGATATCCTTTTTGAGAAGCACTAAGAAGCAAAAAGTGGTCGTTATAAACTAAAAAAGAGATCAAAGTACCTTCATAGTTTTTAAGTTCTTTGACCAAGCGGATTGATTTGGAAGAAAGTAGTGCTTGTATTTGCTATATAGCTTTGATGAAGAAGAAAGGAAAAGATTAAATGAGAATTGTAAATGTAAAAAGTAAAAGACTGCGTTTATAGAGTATATAAGCAGGAAAGGAAAAGCCATACATCCCGTACAATAAATATGGTATATTTAAGTACTAAAATACCTAATTTGCTACCTGTTTCCATTCAAAGTAAAACTAAACGGACGGAGACCAACCTTTGTTATATGTTGGCACTAGAAAGAATTAAAAATTAGCTATTTTTACTGGACACAAGAAGGAGAGAAAGTACATATGAAATGAAAGATAAAGAGGATTTTTGATGCATTACTTTTACTTGATGAGAATTGTACATAATTCATTTTAATCTTCTAACTACGCATATAAATTAAATCGGAAATCTGACTGATCAACTGAGAATGAAACGAATGGTCTGAAATAAAAGTATTACAGAGAACAAACATTTAAGAACAGTTGACTGGACTTAATATTACAAAACGTAGCGGTCCGTAAAACACGCAATTCAGTTCTTTCCCTGTACAGATAGTTTACAAGGGAAAATCAGTAAAAAACAAGCGCTGAAACATTTTTTCCATTGAAAATCGGATGGAACATGAACCGAAAAGGATAAATTACGAAGGATCACACAAATAAAAGGGACAAGTGTTGAAAAGGTTTCAGACGAAAAGAAAATCTATGAAGACTTGACCCTCTATTCATTCTATCGCCATGAATCGCCACTACTCTCTATTTTCCTCTCCCTCGTCCCGTGCGAAAGCACGCCGAGAAAACTTTGCGTCCACCAGAAGCTCCTTGTCCGAAAGTTGGGAGCAGACTTTGTCTGAGAATGCTCCTTTCACAGCGCTGCCCTCACCCACAATTGGTGAAGAGTCTGGTATTCCTGAGAGACTCTCACTGGCCCTTAGCCCCTTGGCGAGAGGGAGAGTGGAGCACCACCATCAGTCACACCAGACTCATCCTTCTCACCATCATCATCACAGCTACTTCTCGTCGATGATGACGAGCTCTCCAACGCCAACTTCTACCACAGGAGGAAATAGCGCAAACAATACCGCAGTAACTGCCACAAAAGCCTCTTCACTCTCCTCCACAACGGCGTTCGCAGGCAGTTCCAGTGTTGGTGCAAGTTCTACTGCTCTCCAGTCCACAACTTCGAAAGTAGGACAACAACACAAGCCTCAGCCAAAATGGTCTCCTCGACTACAAATTGTAAGACAGTTGAGTCAACCTGTACTGAGAACAGCTGAAATTATTGACACAACAAGACAACAGAGAACAAGCGTCCTGTTATCATCATCAACTGGTTGCACCACATCATCAGCAAATGTGCTAACGTCATCCAGTAGCTCTTCAGCAAACACGGCTACTTCAAAAAGATACCTGTCCAAACATCACTCCGCTTCTTCTGCTGGATTACCCGATGATGACTGGAATAAAGACGTGTCCACTCAATGCGATATATTCAAGGTAAGAGAAAACAATTTTTCTTTCTCCTCTCTCTATACATACATATATATACCCATCAAATACAATTTTTTTATAGTACCAAGAATTATATGAAAACTATTTTCCTACACGCGTTGAAAAAATAATATTCTGCTCTCTTATGTCCTGTCTTCTTCTCGCTCTCATAAATATTTAATGCTGGTACACATTGCCATTATCCAGCAATCGGCATTCAGCAATCCTGCTCCTCCTCTACATTTCCCATCTATCTGTCTTCCATTCACTTTCTCCCTCTTCACTCACTTTTTTCTCTCCGCTCTTCCCACCACTTTTCCCTTCTCCTTCCTTACATTTAATCTATTTCCTTCATGAATTTTGAATCCTAATACATTATAATATGATGGTTGTTAGCAAGACCGACGAAAACGTGTATGGGCAAAAAAAATACAACTAAAAATAGAATCTACGATCGGTTGAACAGGTACACATATTCAGTGTACAGCACTACTAGGTACCGTTCTTTTAAAAGAAACTTTGTACACATACATACATCTAAAAAAGAAACGATCATCATCGTCAGACTAGAAAAAACGCATTTTACATATTGCTCCGACAACTGTGCCATGTATTTTTTGTTGGTTTAGAAAAAAAGTGCTCATCTTCGGTTGGTCCAGCTTTTTAGCTTGACGGAGAAAGTAAAAAAACTAAAACCCTACCACTACTGCAACTTCTGCAACCCGTGTAATCCTGTTTTTGTACTATTTTTTTCTTAGTGGCATAATAATATATAGATAAAGTACATTGGGTACTGAACTTTGTAGCATGAATCATGCAGATCTTATCCTACCTTACTTCTTACATGCTTCCAAGCATTATACCTTATGCTTGAAGATTTACGATACAATTTTTTTTTCTTTCTGAAAAATGTGTCTTCTCTATTCTTATTTTTTTCTTGTTTAAATGGAATGTATATGTATATATTCGCGGAAACATCTTACATGCATATTTTTGTATAAGCCGTACATACCAAAGAGAAAGGTTTTCTCATAGGTTTTTATGCAAAAAAATATTATGTCTATCTCCCAAGCTGCCTATTTTATTATACTCTTCACTGACTGTGAGGTAAGTACAGAGTTGTTCTCTGAAAAAGCTCTGTGTTTGTATGCAAGGCAAGAGATAAGGATCTTCGTTTCTTAACTGTCTACCTATTTCACCCACCAACGACTCTTTTTACTGTCAGTTTGTTCTGCTGCTGCTGTTGTTGAGTTTTGCTATTCTTTTCCTTCATGTTGTTTTCTGGTGAGTAGATATTCCATCTTCCTACTTTAGACTGCCACCACCGGTGACTGTGGTGAAGGTGGTTGTTGAATGTGCCTCTATTATACACCATTTTCAGAAACACGACTGTCACGCTTGATGCTTCTTCATCGCTTTTGTTGCCAGTAATGGCCTGCATCACGAAAACTGCCAAAACTAGTGCTGTACAGAAAAAAGGGAGAAAAGGACGAGTGAAAGTGAAAAAAGTGAAGAAACGATCTCGTGAACTATCCATGCTGATGTTCTTTCAAAAAAAGAAGAAGCACACAAGACCAAGATGACGATATGATGATAAGATGTTGTATGCTTGTTTATATCTAGCATCTGCTGGTAGTTTGTTTTTGATGTTATTGTTCTGTGCAATCCTATTTTCTTCAGTTGTTGGCAGCCAACAGAAGAAAAAGCAATACAACTGGCGCATGCAGTAGTATTCAACCGGAAAATAAATAAATTTTCTGTGAAATATATAGGTATGTAGATATTATAGTTACAACAAAGACCAAGGAACAAACTGCGATCCAGCATTAAAAAGTAATATGTTTAGGAAGAAAAAAGGATAATAAGCAACGTTTTACGGAAAAAGGAACGTGTATACATATGTATATAATGATGGGCTGCTTGCAAATGTGTATGCAATATGCATGAATAAAAACATACATTTGAATACAAAACTAGAAATAATTGTCTAGCTTTTTGATACGTCATACATCTCATCTGTTGGTGTTGAGAATAAAAGGCTTAAAGCAGAACTTTACACTTTTCAAGAAATGCCAATCTATGCATACATGATTAACAACGCTTTTATTATGCCGAATGCTGACCATTCGTTCAGTGCATTTTGCATTAAGACTTTACTTAAAATCCGTATTCTGCAATGAACAACCTATAATATTTCAAAAGGTTTTGAATATTTTACAAATAGATTTTACAAAACCACTACTATTTAAATCGTAAACTATACGTACAAGTATATTGTTGAGCGTGTCATCGTCATGTTCCAAACTTAATACATGATTTATTGGATGCATTTTGCTTTGCCAATACGGTATTTTCAAGAGCAAATGGAGTAAAGGCTGGTTGTAAGGTCGATATATAAAGTTAGTCTTATATTCGTTCATATGAATTCGACTTTTTGAAATTTAATTTGTGACAAACTTAGAAGTCTCGAAAAATATTATCCTTCCAAGAAAATTGAAAGATTTAAATTATATTAGCCGTGAGCCAATGGCTTAAAAAGTTTTAAGTATCTTATCTGTGTCCATAAATGGCATAAAATTTGACATGACATTGAAATGACATTCAATGGTTGGCATTTGATGCAATCGAATTCGCATCAACGGTTTGTGTGTAGCTACCCGGCAAACATTTTTATTGGAAAAGTGATGGATATGCCAATACAACCATCGGGTATGTAAAGGATATCCTATACATTGGCTAAACAATATTGAATTGTCATTGGCTTTATGTCGGCTAGCCAACGCTGGTTTAGACGTAGTGTTTATGTACCAGAACGGTATATGTTAGTCGTCACCAAAACAAGCGTACATGAATAGTATTGGAACCATAACGGCAACCAATGTGGTGTTTGCAAGTAACTTCGTAAGGTTTTTCCAGCACTATCAATGCAACGGGACATTGCCAATAATGATTTAACCTTCCAATGCAAAGGCAACATGTGGTAGACTCGTTGGTAAACCGTCGCCAAATGAGGCGGGCTATCACAACAAAAGCTGGTTGACTGAATCAAGATCAGTTCACATCATCAGTTTGGTATCTATTGAACTTGAAAGAAAAAAATATTTATTGAAGTAAAGCTTGATTAATTAATAATACAGGTTCATAATGGAGGGTAAACCATTTAGCGTAATTAAGTTTCTTACAGATAATTCTGTCGACTATGTGCCTAATAAATGGATAGTATTTGAAGAACAAGGTGCTACGGTTAAGTTTCCAAAACTAAAAAATTCTAAAAGTGTCAAACTTCAAAATGACCCGGAGAGTGACCCTAAAAACGTGTGGCCTAAATGGAGCATCAAAGTGAAAAAGAGTTATGGTAAGTTATATTAATTATCATTTTTGAATAATTCAAATAAATCGTTCAAATTATAAATGGTTTGAATACAAATTGATAACAATTATTCATCATTTTGAAACAGATACTGCTGAAGAAGCCGAACGAAAAGCCCAGCAGTACTCTCAATCATCTGACATTGAAAATAGTTCACAAGAATCAAGCTCTAAATCGAAGAGACAAAAACTCGAAAGCAGTAGTGCCACTCTTCCAGTACCAACCTCTAGTGTATTCAGTTTAAACAGTTAGTCTTTTTTAATTCCAAATCATTTAAAGTTGACTTACGAATATTTAACCCTTTTAAACACCTTTCTCATTTGTATTTGAAAGGCGCTGCCGGTGAAGAACAACAAGTTTTAAATTTAGACCCTTTAAATTCCATGGCAACTTCGGAAGCAGGCACCACTCCAATCGTCCAATCAAGTTTAACTGCTGCTACTGATCACCAAACCTTCCCAATCTTGTACGAAGTTCAACATGTAACTGGGAACCGGCCAGAGCTAAATGTTCCAGTAGTTCTAGATTCAATCTCTCAGCCTTTACCAGGTAAGAACTCATCTGTCATATTTTTGTATATTTTATCATTTAAAAATAGCCATTCGTTCAAATTAGTATAAATAAACTTTGTGTTAATATTCATAGGTTCATCTGGAACATCGTTGACTTATTTTAATAATCCGCCAGTCAACAATACCTTAGAAATACTGTTAAGAGAAACAAGAGGTACTGCACTATATTTAAAAATGTGTTATCAAGTAATTTGTAGGTTAGGACGTAATTGCCATAGCAATTTAACTGTCGTTATTTAATATTGCAGCATTTCATGAGAAATCATTAATGAATGACGCCATCATCATACAGGAGCAGCGGCAGATCAAAAATTATCTTCTTAAATTAAGTGCAGAAGGAAGCTCCACCAAGACTTTGCAGGACGGACCCTACGCATTTATTCCTTTACGATCTACTGAGACATTGGAAGGCCTAAACGCTGAGCTGAATGACATAGAAAAATATAACAACTTTGTACGTTGAAAACAAAATTTAATTATAGTTTAACTTTGAACATAATTATTTTCTAAATCTAATTTAATATCATTCTGTTTAATTTGAAGGTTTCTGCGTTGACACGTTTTGGAAGAACTGAGGTGTCTAAATCAGTTGGGGATATTTTAAGTTATTTGTTCGAGTCACAATTTTCGAGGACTGTACGTTACACCGACGCATCAGGAAAGTTGCCGTTAAAAGACACGATTTTAATTAAAGCAGTTCGCGGTAAGAACATCTACAAGGGTGAGAATTATTGTTGGGCGAAACCGTAACTTATACTTTCAATATATTTGCTCAATCTTATCAGAAGCTGCTATCAAAATTCACGCGGAGGCGAGAGTGAAACAAATTAATCAAGCAGTTGCAGTGTGGTTCCGAGGTAGTGGTGATAGAGGCGGTGGAAGGATTCGCCGTAATGGACACAAGAAAGACGATACGACGACGGGCACGGAGGTCAACGCAAGCGGCATTGCAGAAAATTCGTCAGAACCCGAAACCGCTGCTCGCCAAGCCACCAACGGAAATCCCGCAGCCAGAACAACAGAGTGAAGACAACCACCTCATGGAAACAGATGATATTCATAGTGAACATATTCTTAGTGATAGTGATTTAGGTTTAGAACAGATAAGCATAGAAGTAAGAGGTAGCAGTTTAGAGACTACTAAATCAAATGAAATTGCTAGTTGGGCGGTAAATCATGGAATTACCCATACCGCCACAAAAGATTTACTTAATTTACTTCGACATTGGATTCCAAATGAAGGATTTCCAAAAGATCCCAGAACTTTATTAGGCACCCCTAAAAACGTAAACATTTTTGAGAAATGTGGTGGGAAAATGTTTCACTTTGGTCTAGAAAATTGCATTTTCAAATCTTTGTCCAGTGGTCTTAAGACGTTTCACCAAACACATCCCAAATTAAAAAACATTAATAAATTGATTACACTTAAAGTTGGCATTGATGGAGTTCCATTGACTAGGAGTACTAATCTTTGCTTTTGGCCTATATTAATTAGTGTAAATCAAGCTAGGTATCAAAGTGTACAAGTAGTTTCTCTGTTTTATGGAAACTCCAAACCAATAGGAATAGCGGACTACTTAGAAAATTTCATAAATGATATGTTAGAATTAGAATCTCGTGGTATTGTAATTACCAATCTTAATTATCAGGTTAGAATACGTTGTGTAGTAGCAGATGCTCCAGCTCGAAGTTTCCTCAAAATGATCAAAAACCACAATGCTTATTACGGCTGTGAAAGGTGCTACAGGAAGGGTAAATGGTCTGGTCGTGTCATATATCCGATAAATATTGAAGGGCAGCCCCATACAGATGAATCATTTTTAAGTCAGGTCCACAATTCGCATCATGAAGGTGTGTCACCTTTAGTTCAATTAAATTTAGGAATGATATCACAGGTTCCATTAGACTATATGCATCTTTGCTGTCTAGGAATTATGAAAAAGTTGTTATTGAGTTGGAATGACGGGCCAGGTCATTTTAAATTACCTTCAAAAAAGCGAAGCATAATTTCAAATCGATTATTTCTTTTTTAAAAAAACATGCCAAAAATATTTAGCCGTAAACCTAGGTCGCTTAACGACGTTCACAAATGGAAGGCAACTGAATTTAGACAGTTTATGCTGTATACTGGCCCTTTCGCCCTAATGAATGTTTTAGATAAGCAAAGATATTCACATTTTTTAGCGTTTCATGCATCAATGTACATCATGTGTTCTGAGGCAGCTGAATCATCAGAGTGGTTGCTATTTGCTAACAAGTTGTTGGAAAAATTTGTTGAAGATATTCCTATTTTGTATCACAAAGATTTCCTCAGTTATAACATGCACTCAGTGAAACATTTAGGCGTTGATGTAAAAAATCATGGTGCATTAGATAGGTTTAGTGCGTTCGAGTTCGAAAACTTTTTGTACAAGCTCAAACGAATGATTAGGACCAACAAACATCAGTTACAACAGGTTATAAATAGATTACAAGAACGAGAAAACGTATCTCATGCTGCTTCACTCACTGCTTTCAATGATATTATTGTACAAAAGGGTAAATATTATCTGACCAAATCGGGAGAAGTTGTTCAAATTAAAAAAATTGTTGGGGAAGATATTGTAATTTCAAGGAGCTTTTATGTAATGGGACTTGATTATTACCCGTGTTCTAGTGAATTATTTAGTATATTTAAGATATTGGGCAAACATTTAAGCAAACGGGTATCTGTTTCTACGCTTTTTAAATTATGTATTGATTTCTGTGTTGACCAAGTAACATATGTAGTTCCACTTATAAGTGGTCATGTTAATTAATTTATAAACATCAATTTTTTACAAGGAAATAAACTTTGTATTTTATTAAATGAAACTGATTTAAATTGTGTAATGGCTTCATATTTTTTTGATAACGTAAGTGCATCGGATTCGCATACTTATGTCATTGATTAGGCAACGGCACTGCGTTGGAACTCTGCTGTGCCAGCATGAAACTTAAAGATTGATTGCATCGGGCCTATAGATGATTCCATCGCTTTTCCGATGCACAATGGTAAACGTGATGGAAGCCAGCGTTGGTGCATTCGTGTATGCCGCCATCAAATCTTTACCAAGAAAAGGGACCATTCCGTTACTACTTCCATCATTGGCAATACTGCATCGTACCAGCAGTTTCCAATGCATAAAATGTTTGTCGGGTACTGTGTAGCATTTTAACATTTAACATTTCATCAAGGAAATAAGATAAATATTTCATTATTAGACTTGTTTTTAAGGTTATGTTGTTTCTGTATGTATTTTTTGAAGTCCGGTTTCGCGTAGCAGTGGGTAAAATACAAATTACCCATCATTTATTACGTAGATGAATCTATTCATCGTAGTTATGCATTTAGTTTGTTTGTCTGTCTGTCTGTCCGTCTGTCTGTCCGTCTGTCCGTTTGTACGCGCTCTAACTTCGACATCCTTCAACCGATTCTCTTCAAACTTGGCACACAGACTCATCAGGTCAAGGGCTCAATCGCTAGTGATTTTCAGCTTCCGGGGTCAAACCCCCTGGGGGCAGGAGGTGGTCAAAGGTGCCATGTTGACTTATGGGCAAAAAATTTTTATTGCATATTTCGATAGAGGCTTCAAAGTAGATCATTTTTTGTCAA
>JAQFXM010002949.1:0-22280 GCA_034693345.1 Entomobrya multifasciata
ACGTCTTTATGGACGATCCCTTTTTACTCGGTTATGACGAATATTAAAAAGTCACTACGTGACTTAATAATTCGATATTAAATTGCTCATAACAAATAATCCTAAGTAGTTTTGTTGTAAGCGTGACCCTTTAACATATTCTACGAATTTGGGTAGTCGATTATACGACATGGGTGTTATAAAACATGTTTCCCTTATAAAACACTGCTACATATGCTCATTCCCTTGAAGCACTTTATAAAAATCGCTATTTCTATTTCCTCGTTTATTTTATGATAGTCAGTGGCCAAACAAAACCACATTAACTTTATTTTGTATTTAAAGATGGAAATTCTTTTCAATTATTAATACTAAGCTTAAATTAAGCTTAAAAAGCAAAAGTTTGTACAAAACTATACGGAAACTTTTTGTGTTTGGAATTTGGATTGTATTTTGACTATGACTGTTATCTTTAAGCAGCACACATTTGAGAGTGTCCACTGTAATCTGGCATGCATGCGGCATGTACGACGAATGTATACATGCATAACTGTTGTAAAGACAAAGACTGATAAATAAATGAAGAAATTAAGATCGACCGCATACGAATGTATACTGTTATTGGTTGAATTGTCTTGTGGTATAAACCACAATCATATTCATGACATAATGAATTATGCTGTATAGGGCTGTACCTAAAGGCTTGTAATAAGTGAATTTTAGTTACGTAATATTTATTCTCATAAGTCATTAAACAGATTTGCAGTGCAGTATTTTAGTGTTGAATGTAGTTTAGTTTTTTAAATGTATGTCCATTTGATTTATTGCAGGCATATTATGTCATTCGTCACTTAAGCGGCATAAGACATTCCATGTCCATCGTCAAATATACTTTATTACTTTACAAGGGTGATGATATTGCTGCTATTTGTTTCAGAAAAATATATAGACTAGTTACATTTTATTAGCGTATAGTACAGTACGACGTAAATGAAGTCATTCAGTTAGGAATTTCCTTCCCAAATTGGTTTGGTAGTGTACATATGTGTTCAAGAAATAACTTCTGTTTTAAGTTCTCTGTGAATGTTCTTGTTATTTGTAGCAAAAATCTTGTGTGTTTCAATTTTTAAATGGAATGATATTGAGCATATCTTGTTATTCTGCGAAATCACTCCCTTTTCAGGAATATATCCAAACGAACACTCTACTTTCCGAAGTTCGGTTAAAATTATAAAATTATAAGATATTTTTGTGTAGTGATTAGAGGGTATCAGTCAAAACGTACTTGCTACCTTCTATTTTGGCAACATAACCATAATATATAGCCGTCCTATATGACCATCTGCAACGTTTTCCCAACAAGATAAAAATGACCAAATGAGCAATAGACCAGTGTTAATTTAACACGAGAAAATCTCTAAATAAACAATTTTTTGTGTGTGTCGAAAGATAATTGGACTATGAGCAATAATACGGCTCTCACGGGTCACATCTCACGTAATAGATCAACATTTGGGTTGTTATTACTAGTTTTTCTATTTCTGATATTAGAGTCGCACAACCAATAAAATACACTCTGACAGTTATTGCTTCATGCACTCCAAAAAAGTACGTTTTACTTACAGTAAAGGAGTATCAAATCAAGTATAATTACAAATATCCATGAACGTTAAGTGTGATCTGGTTATCTCAGCATTTTCGTTTGTCTATGAATCATATTCCAGGTAATAAATAGACACGAGTGGTGATAATGTGCAAATGTCTTTTACTTTCATTCGGAATGGCAGTGGTATGGTTAGGGCAATAGTTTACTTTTGACCTGGGGAATACGAGAAAACAAAGTTTTTAGTTTCTTGTGAACGAACTTCGTGCTAAGTTATCAAGAAAGAGTAAATATCTCTGGAAATGAGTTTTGAATGCTACTCTTTTTAACTATCCGTCAGTAAGTGATAGTGTACTATACTAACGTTAAAATTATTCTTGCCGTTTATACAGAGGAAGAATTTTTGCCTTTTGTCTCGACTCTAGTCAGTAGCCCATTCAGAATTTTTTTCCGGATTTACTTTTTTCCTACTGCTATTCTGATAATACATCCGAAGCACTCAAATTAGTGAAAGAGAGGAACATCGAAAAGTATTATGGTCATAAATAGCATATGTATTGTGGAAAAAACAATGAAAAATTAACCGAAAGCAGTATGTTAATTTTCCATCTTCCCGTTATGGTCTTATTTTAAGGATGAGTAACGAATAAGTGTTTGAAAAAGTCGCAATGATTTGTGGAAGTAAATACAAGGTACATACGTACTTAAGTTAAGGTTTCGTGATGTGAATGTGACCGAGTTGTAGAATTTGAGAATATGAGCAGAATGTCTACTGAAAATATAATTATAAACTGTTGAGTGTATCAGTTTGTATCTAAACCAGACAAGTAGAGAAGGACTAATTAATGGATACAAGCTCTCAGTACTTGCAACACAAGTAAAAATTATCGCCATCAAAATATTATGAAAACAATAGTGACACTCTTAATGAGCGTATATAGCTATGTTTCGTCCCATATTTATAGACACTTGAGTCCGCAATTTTTGCTGAAAAAAATGATGATTGGTGAGTACGATTTCTCTTGATTTTCTATGATGATCTTTTGTGGCAGTGACAAATTACATGGCAGACGTATCAATTACTAAACCTCAATATATATCACATGTTGTTCTAATAATGCCCACTTCCAGCGACGATGGTGGACTAACGAACTCTATAGTTATGTGTTGTGTTTCACGCAATATAAATTTTCCACAAAATGCATAAATATAATAGCAGACTGATCGTTATGGCCTTTCTGGCTAAAGTGGATGTGGATGATCATATGAATAAGGGCAATTAACACTTTTTGTTGAAGTTTTAGGCCTAGTTTTCATGATGTCTTCCATAAAAGCAATATATTTCAATGATGAGCTATGTGTTTAAGTCAAGTAGAACTAAAAGCGGTGCATTACAGATGGTAAATTCAGGAAATGAAAACAAATTTTATTTCATGCGAGTAACGAAATTAGTGATCATTGTTCGGAGGAGGCTTTCTAATAAAGCATGTATTTATGTATAATCATCAATAAGGAATAAGGATGTAGTATGAAAAGGTTTGGCGAGCAAACGGAATTTCATCAGAATAGCATTTTTAGTTAAAAAGAGCTTTCGATTCAGACAATTCACCATTTTACCCCAGAAGTTTTGGTATCAAAGACGTGACCATACAATAAAATTGATTTACAAACGTCAATGAATACTCAGGTCCATGGGTCGCGAAATGCCAAACAATTCGACGATTTTACGGGTTTAACTATATAATATCTATTACGTAATGTCTAAAGCATTAACAATATAACAATCAATAAAGTGTTTATACGAAAAAAAGAGCTTAGGAACATTCAACGACAAGAAATGGTACTTATTTTTACAAAAATTGAAATGGATGTGTAATGTGTATATATATCACCATCACTTTGAATTCTTTCCACATTCCTTGTTTTTGGTGGAAGTCATCTTGACTTGACTCACGAGCAGTTTTCGTTGTTCTTCATGTGGCCCACATCTCCCCCACTAAGAACAAGCCGCTCTTACATTACATTTTCTCCACTTTTTCATTTCGAAATCAGCACACCACATCACCAATGTTTCAGACTAAAAGGAAAAGTTATCTACTGTTCGAGTGAGATGCCTCGGTATGAATCTTCTTCATTTTCACAATTCGTGACTGAAGGTTACCTTACGGAGTTGGGTGTGATAGTGTGATACACATTCAACGATTCAACATTGGAAAAATACTGAAATACATAAAAAGCAGAGAGAGAGAAAGAAACATTTGTGTGTGAATTGTGAATACATTCCATCCAGAAGAATCCAGATACTTTTGTTTGATGCATTGCATGTTATATAAATAAGGTATGGTTCATAGACTTGGGATTCTTCTTTCTCAAAATCTGAATACTTTTATATGAGGCCCTGCTCAAGCTCAAACTGCACTATCATATCATCATGATGATACATGTACGCTTATATTTTCTTCTGGGTTGTATAAATCTCATCTTGGCCAACCTGTCGGTCTTGTTTTTACTGCGGAATTTGCTGATCTTCTTTATTCACAATTTCCAGTTGAGTTTTCTCCGTTTCGGTGAGTACTCCTTTTCTTGGGGAAAGTTGAGTTGACTTGCATGTTTTTTTTGGAGAAGAATCCTCTATTCTTTGAAGGAGGAAGGAGAAAAGGGGAATTGAATTGAAGGGCTACTGTTGTAGCACACCGAATCAGATATGTGGAATTCAACTATGAGAGCAACGCAACGGCTCAGAGAGAAAGAGAGAGAGTGGCCTATAATTTTTTTGGGATGCTGCAACAACAGCAGTTGTAAGAAAGTCGAGATGTTGGGGCTGTCAAAAGAATATGGAAAATATAGTGAGATTTGCGAGATTAAAGAGTTTTTGTACGTGGGGATGATGATGGTGTGTGTAGTTATGTACACCCTATATTTTAAATCGGAATATCTTCACAAGGCATGAGTTTTTGGTTAGTTATGGCAAGGCAAGGGAAAAAGGATGCATTGCTCAGCTCACTCTGCCTGACATTATGATTTACTGACATCTCCGTCATCATCAGCTTTGTTAATTCAACCAAGCCATCCATATATACTGACATGACGGTTTTCTGTTGTTCAAGAGTGCTTGTATAAATATGAGAGAGAGAAGAAGGAGAAGCGAAATTTCATTTTTCTACTTGGTACTCACATTTTTTTGTTGTTCACATCTGGTCTGCCACTTCTCGCTTTCTATTTTTATAAGATACAGAAGAGTAGCATTTGGTTATTATATGCTAAGATAAAAAAAATTGCAATTTCTAAATGTTTACAATTTAAACCAGCAGTCCTGGTTTTTACTTTTCCTCTTATTGTTTTTAATTTTTTAAATAAATTTTCTGGTATGCAGCATTTATTTTTTGATAAAACTGGATTTTTACGTTTTATGCTGTTATGCATTATGTGCCAACCACATATATTTGCCTTCTATGTTATATGTAATATTGTAGGTCTAGAAAATGGGTTAATATTTATGCTGAACTAGTGCACTGAACCAACATGCCTAAAATGCTAATTTTATTTCAAACAGGATCTTTTTTGAAGGATACAAATTTTGTTTGTTACACATTTATTATTATAAATACAGAAGCGAAAAGAATGTGTCAGATGCACGCATTGTTTCAAAAGTTTAATAAAATTAATTTCGTTTCTTTCGTCAAATTATGATATCTTCTGGCTTGGTAAATGAGAACCACAAAACGAGCTTTGTCATTTCACAAAAGCACTTGTGCTCATGACTTCGGTTGTCACATCTCAAATTTCATATCACATCATGATTTTCTTACGTTATTCTAACTTCAACTTCTCATTTTTGAGTTTTGAATTCCAACAATTTTCGCTTTCTCTCGTAGTTGACTTTGTTCTTTCATAAATCTCAATGCCTTAATCGTACTTGTAAAGCTACAGCTTTGTTACTTGGCATAAGACTGTCATTGGCTTTCTGTCTGTCTGGATTTAATTGTATTTCCTTTCCTCCACAGAAATTTGAATTTGCAAATTTATGCACTTCACTCATTCTGGAAATAAAATTTTTGTTTCTAAAATTATTAAATCGCTGGTTGATATTGTATATACTCCTGCTGGTCCTGATTACTACTTTTAGGAGCATTTTGCAACATTATAAAAATGACTTCGAATTTTGCATCCTGTTTGCTCATCAAAAATGCATATGGGACAGAATCGGTTACCTGTCAAGAGAACGTTTTTCTTTAGAATGCAAACATACGAACAAAAAAATCCGAATCTCTTCTGCCTAAATTTGATATCATTTTTACAATGGTTGAATAAAATGATGGGATGCCAGTTCGCAGCAGGTGTCTTTGGTTAACCGGCCCAATGCACTGTCGCTAAAAACGCCTGGTCTGCTGCACACACTGGATCCATAAAATAGTTTTTCCACTTTTGAATTAAAGCTCTACATTCAAGTTTCTGGCTTTTACTCGACTTCTTTGCTGCCGCGCCCATTCAATTCAGAAATTGTTTAAATGTACTTCGGGGACAAATTTTTTATTACCTGAGTTGAAATTCTTGTTTTTCCACGTCTGATTTTTTTTGGAAGAATGTGGACTCAAACTCAATGAATGACTGGTATCACCGTAAAACTATCAATTTTACTTAGCATCCACTTCCCATCTCTTCCAACCAATGCAATAGTAAAAATGCAAAAACTGTTATTTTTAGGCAATGGGAAGTACCTATGCGTAAAATAAAGTCTGCAAATTGAAGCACAATATTCAATCATCCAAAAATCATATAAACCATTCTTTGTTCCTTGTATTTACAGATTCCATCAATTTTCTTCAATGATTATTATGATGAGACGAGTTGCCAAAAATATTGCAACATGTTCTGTTTTTTTTCTTACATTTGCTGTGATGTGTGTTTGTGTATTATTTCCTCCCTTTTACTTTTGTTATCCCACTTTCTTCTTCTCTGAATGTTGAACAATAAAATGTCTGTCAATATTCTCAGCATGAACATGTTACGGGTTGAGTTTCTCAAAGCGACGATCGTATGTTGAGAGGAAGTTGAAAAGCAAAGAATGGTGGCTATACGGGTTCTCGTGCGTCAACTATAAATGGTATATGGGAAACGGGGAGTCGACTGTTCCTATTCCCGCATTCTGAAAACGTGTCAATCTAAAGAGAGAAAACTTGCTTTTGGTGGAAAGCAAAAGTTTTACATGCTGTGGTGATGATGGGCCTATCCTGTTTCTTTTTTGAATAAAACTTGTCAAATATTTCTTTCTCATGACGGAAGAAGTTTATTGCCAAATCTCAGATGAGACAACATGTCCAAATTTGGGGAATCTGATTAGATCATAGTATTTGTTGTACAACAAACCTAAATTGTCCGTTTGGGTTTCTAAATGGTGTATATTTTTATTAAAAATCTCAACGGGCTTAGAAAAGGAGCCTAAACCATTCCAACAGTTGCATATCAAAGGATAGTTTTTCCAAATGAAACGATAGTTTTTCTACTAAACAATGTATCTTGAAAAGAGAGCTTAATGAGCTGAACAGCCAATTTCATTGTTGACCTAACACTGCCACTTTACACTGAATGGAATTACTAGAAACAACTTCTCCCGTTCTTAAAAAGACTAATGGGAACGTGTGATTGTGAGAATATTCATCAGCTTTTTGTACTAATGGTATTAGAAATTAGTTTCTTATATTGAGGTTAATGTACTATACAAAACTCATCCTAGTATTACCATGTACTGTTGTTGTTCTACTCATGTGGGTTTGGATGTAAGCCAAATTAAACGAGATGAAATGATTCAGTGGACTATATTAACTTTCCATCCGAACTGATACCCTCTCTAGTACGGTCTCTCCTTTTTATTAATCTGAATTGCACATAAATCACTGCTGAAATAATGGTTGGAAAGCTTCCTTCTCAGCACCTTTTTCATCAAATTCATCAAAAAAGACAATAGCTTATATACAATGTCTAGTTATTATAAAGTTAAAACAACATTTTTCTCCAAATCTAGGATATAAATACATATTTTTATAAAATACGAATTTCATAGTGTATTGTACCCCGAAAAAAGGCACTTCTAGTTTCGGGGAAAACAAATCATTTTTTATTTTCTTTACATGCATACCAGCATAAATGTGGTTGGGTTTGGGTTTCCGAGTTCCCATTGTGATGATGCTGTTGTGGGGTTCCGTTATCCAGTATTATAAACTTCCGCTCAAGCGAATCAGACCGAGAAGGAAAGAGGCAGCACAGCTTCGTCATAATTTTTTTCTCTCTTGTCTTTTTTTAAATATCTGATAATCTTTGTCAAGCAAAAATATCTCATATTATGCATTCTATAATAGTATTGTTTTCCAGTACACATTTAACCATCGCATCAGTACCAGATCTACTTTATTTTTCTTAGTTGCCTAAATTCTTATCGAAATTAATAGGCAGTGCAGCACATTTATTTATTGTAAAATGGGAAGAGTGAATGTAGTAAAAATTGAGAAAATCTTTTGGCTTTCAGAAACTTTGCTTCCTTCCTGAAACAATCAAATAATTTTTGGATGACTACTACAATTTTCTTTCGAACGAACGAAGAAAGTTTTCATCAGCATTTGGTTATGTGTTAATGCTGAAGAAATATGAGAATAATTTCAAAGTTTTCTCTACTAATAAAATTAATACGTGTATGTGTACACATTTTGCATATATTATATGCGTATAAACATAATTTACCATGGTCTAACTAAACTATTTTTTTATTTCATTTCTGCACACAAACATTCAGGGATCTCAAACTAAACAAGTTTTGCAAAACAACAATGTAGAAATATAAAAGATTTAAATAAAATGTGCTATTCATGTTCCTAAAATGTTAGTACAAAAATTTCTCGACCTTAGTTCAAATGGGACAAAAGCTACTATTGTTGTCAGCTCCATCCAACCTCGCCAACAAAAAAGTTTATTTCTCAGGAATTAGTACATTTTGGTATCAGTAGAATGTCTTATCTTTCTGTTCTTTTTGCATTTTTAGAGGTCGTCTCTGGGCATGAAAGAAAGAAGGACAACATGAGTACATCTTGTAGTATGCATAGTTTCTAGGCATCCATTTGATGCGTGCATCTGACGAAGAGAGAGGTAGACTTGATGAAAGTCAAACTGATTATTTGCCACATATACATAAGTCTCTCCGCGTTTGTTTTGCCCCATACGGTGTGGTATAACGTGTTTTGGATCTTCTTTCCATGGAATAAAAACAGTTTTTCAGATATTTTTCTCTTGTCAGTAACCGTCGCAAAATAACTGACTGAATTGTTGTAGTAGTCGAAATTGTGGGATGAAACTTTCGCAGTAAATTAGACGACGACGGCTACTATAAGTCTCATAAAAAGTTTCATCGGGAACGAATGTGCAGATATATGTGTCGCTCTGTGAGTAACAAAAACTTACTTTTTCTACTACTTCTTTCTCATGTCAGTTCGGCACAGTTTTCCAACAGAGTCAAATATATTTCTCTGCTTTTACTTTTGTTGGACAAAAGAATTGGTCAGAATATACAAAATTGCTCTATATATACCATATATTATGCATGTCATGAGTTATGAATCATGACAAAAAATGTTTGCGATGACCAATTATTGATTTGTAGAAAATGATTTTGCTCTCCATGTGTAAGCCAGCAGGAGTGTGAGAACAAATGAAAATTCTGAATAAAAGGTACAGTATTATAGAGTATCTTACAATTACAATGCATTGCTGTAATGAGGCGAAATGCGTTCCTAGAAACAAAAATTGTATCTTTCCCTTTGTATCTTTGTAAAAGTACTAATTTTGTCTTCTGTTTCAGAATTCTTTTTGACCTAACTCAAGTTTGCCTTGGTTGTAAAATAAATTTGCCTATTCATCTTGGAACAACGTAGTTTTTTGCAAGATATCCACCATGTAGCCCTGCTGATGAACTGGTAGCGAATGCCTGCATGTGAATGTGACTGAACTCCGTGTGTGAAGATAATGATTACAATGATCATATGTGCGCAGATATTTTAACATTCAAGCAGCCATCTGCTACTTAAGTATTCAATTCTCATGCTCAAACTTTTTATGCATGCATGCTTCGTGTGTATTTGCTTTCTGATTTTGAAGTTGACCTGGGTGGCATGTATGGTACGTTGTCAGTACTAGCTATAGTAGTGTCACCGAAATGGCGTCCCATCACCATCACTTCTTCTGTCATACCACTGTACATCATCACTCAGCGAAGCAAGTTGTTGAAGTTACTTATTAGCATTTCGTTGTTCTAATTTTTAAGCTGAGCTATTCATCCGCTGAATCTAGGAGGCTTAATTAATAGAAACCCTTTCAAGGAGCAGAAATCCGACCACAGTCCTACGACCCTAGCAGCATTGAGAGTTATAAAAAATGAGGCTTCGCGGCAGAAGAACTAATGAAATGAAAGTATCATATGAAATATATCATAAGCTTCTCGAATCCACATTTTACTGTTTGACAGCCACAAGCTGAGCAATATTGCTGTTTCCAACAGTAAAACATTTTTGGGGTAGAGCTGAAATCATCAAAAATAGCTATCTGAACATTATCTTAAAACTCTGAAATTCAAAGCTGGATGGAAAAAACCTTCAAGTTCACATGTTCGAAATTTTTTCTTTTGCTGTTTTCAGAATTCACAAATAAAACGTTGCAGCATTAATGTACATATTCAGCATGATATGATCAGTTTTATTCTTGAAAATCTTCCAATAAGTGAAAAAGTCCAGACTTCTAGGTTATGTCATTAACCACGTAATGTAAGAGTTTCCATATCCGGACAAATGATATATGTACGATTTCACTCGGCTTCCTTCCAAAACCTTCAAATGAACTTTAGTCGAAATAGCCCAGCCAGAATATTATCATACAAAACCAATTTACCATATGGATAGGATGCATAAATGTATAAATACGAATAGAACAGGAACTCTGGGGTGTATTGAATATTGCCTTAAATAAATGTAAAACAAATTTGTTGTTCCAGCCCTTTTCTGTCAATGACTCTGAATATTTTTAGTGCATAGTAGTAGAAATTTAATCTACTGAAATGATACAATATCAACCGTTCGTTGCACTTTTAAATTATTCACGATGTGAAAAGTCGTCCTTTTGACCAGCAGTTAAAGAATATTTAATCTAAAATGCAAACTGACATAGCCTAACCCATATTTGGATTTTCACAGCAATATTAAAAATACATATAAAGCGCAGCAGAAAACACGGAGAAAAATACACAGGGTTTTATGTGTGCTGCTATATCAATTAAACTTCAATTTTCCCGTTATACATATTCGAAAAAGTGGAGCATGGAAAACAGTTCTAATTCAAATCTTCTGGTTATTATCATGATGGCTCTTCTGATCGATTTTAAGGTGAACTACCCTATACCAAACAACTAAAGAAATTCGAAAACGCCAATACCTAAGTCCACTATCCATTACAGTGAATTACTAAAAACATGTTTTGATAATTTAGATAGTTTACAAACAATCATTTGAAAAAGGGCCAAATAATGAGACGGGTCTAACCAAAAAGATAACACTGCCACAACTCCAATCAGCGTCACAGAAGAAATGCTCCTTCGGGCTATGCAATAAAACACTGAGGTTAGATCGGTATTGACAGAGATTCGAAATGCATTTTAATTTTATTATTAAATTTGCATAAACTGCATTTTCTGTTCACAGTAAAAGATAATGTACATTTCATAAGCATACACTACGATATTATTGACCATATACTCCTTGAACTTTATCTTAAAATGTTAGGTTGGGTTAGTTTTTGCAAAATTGTGAATATAATATCTGTGCAATCGTATAAAACATGAAAGAAAATGCCATTCTTTTTTAATTTTCACTGCCTTTCCCTCTCTTTGCAGATTTCAATAATATATAGATTTGAAGCAGCATTAGTGGTTTATATAAGTACCTAACCTTTATACTATTTTCAACTAAAAATCCATTTGTATTCAGTATACATTCAAATGAAATATTATAACGCATTCAGAATTTGTGAATTTGGTACTATTGTAATTGCACGCATGTAATATTTTGACTTGAACTGCCATCCTGTAAAGCCATTTGTCAGTCAACCAAGCCAAACCTTAACCAGCTCATCAAGTCTTTTTTTCTTTTGTCGTGAATGGGCCATTGTCACTTATTGTTAAGCAAGAGACCTTTGTTATTACTCTTATTATTGTAATCATCCTCAATACAGGATCATATCTTTTAAACAACTGTCATTCTTTCTATTTTTCATGGATCATTAATATGATTGCTATTGCCATATCAGATCAAATCTTCCCATTTTTTCTCAAACAATTGCATCAAATATTTGACACTCGCAGAATTTAGGATTCATTTTGAATTTCACAGACTGATTAACGGTTAAAGCGAGAATAGTAGAGAGAAACAAACAAACAAGGAAAATACCTTTAGTTGTTCAAGAAAAGAAATCAAATGATTTCAATAACCACAAAAGCAAACGAAAGAACATTTAGAATAGTTCAACAAACGATGCACTTACAGACAATAGATGAGTCTTTAACATATCACAACAATATTGCGTTTGCGTAGTTTAGTTTATCATAATAACTTAACAAATAGACGTTTAAAAATTATCCAAGTCAAATTGACTAAGGTGTGGCTTTGCTGCGTGGTCCCAATTTTTCGATTTTCTCTAGCTGTCAGTTGATGGATGAAAGATGATCTCTATGATAGTATGCATGAAATAAGAAGATGAATACAATTATGTTGCAATTTTTATGCAAGGTTGGCTCTTATCTACAGTTTGCATATTATTCTCTTGTGTTTCTTCGATAGAACATAGAACGTCCTTTATTGCTACATCGTTTAAAGCCAAAATTCAAATGTAAATATTTTTCCAATTCTGCAATTGTATCAAATTACCAAAGCTATTTTTAAAGCAATCAAATTTGAGTCATTTTTTTTGTTTTTGACAATTATTTTCACTTCTATTTATGTACCTGTAACGAATCTTTAGGGTAAAATTTTTGCTTAGGGAAAATTATTCCGAAAATATTCCTACCGTATCATAATGTTAAATACTAGTCATGGGACAAAAGATGCCACTTAGAGACCATCCATTAAATCAGTTTACCAAACATAAGCGTTTCCCATTGTTTTACTTCATCTTTTATTCAAAATTAATATTTATTGCTTGAAAGTCAAGGGTTGTTTTAAAGTGAGTGTTGTCTAATAGTCTTTTACATCCTATCTCACGCGCATCAAAAATGAATAATGTATTCTTGAATGAGAAGTTGGAATTTCATCGTGAAGGGAATTTTTTACTAACAATTAGATGCACTAGCAAATGATTAAATCAATTAAATGCACATTCGACACTCCAAACCACAAAAACTTTGGTACCGTTCCAATTGTACCTTTTGAATATAGTGATGCCGACAAATGTCTTCAGTCTTGAAACATGACATAAGTCAATTAGATGGCAAAAAATACAAATACAGCGTAAGGTGAGTCATCAATACACGTCCAGATAACCTGTTACGTAGCATACTGCAATGAAATTAGTTCATTTTTAATTTCGGCAAGTAAAAAATATGTACTATTGCTTTAGACGCTTGTAACTCGTACAGTTGCAGTACAGTCAGTTCAGATTAGATATCATAAATTATAAACATATTGAATCATTGTGTAAGCGTATCTCGTAGGTTTTATTCCACTTTTTCTGTTTTGTTTGTTGTTGTTATAAATAACCTTTTATCAACACTTTATAATGTACACGTTATCAAACAATTCTTACAACTATTCAATCAAATTACATTAGAGCGGTTTGTTTGACGATTTGTTTGCCTGAGTGAATCTACAGTCTCTTGCTTTACATTGTGCTATTAAAGACCATTTTTCAAACAAATGAATCAATACCTACACAACTTTAACAGAACAAGAAAAATCTATTCTATTGCATTGCTGGTGGGCAATTTTTGTTCAACTGATTTTAAGAATGAAGTCTTGACAGATATGCCTCGCTGTTATTGTTCATCTTTAAATTGCCTTCTAAATTATAGCCTTAGGGTGAAAAAGATAAGGTTCCAGTTTCAAATCTTCATTATTATTAAGGATATAAACTTGCATAATATATTGTTGTTTTTTACTTTGTTTTGATGTGTATCAACAACGAATACCTATATAGATTTAGTATAAACATATATTATAGTATAGAGATTAACCTGACACATTGCATCGTTTATCATTAATGCATTTCATTAGTTTAAAATTTCGGACCTTTCAAAAGTGCATACTTGTAGTAATAAATAGTGGCAGACCGGTTGTCGTCAGTCGTCACGAACTGAATTCTCCTTCGTAAAGCAATTTTATGAGAACCTGTGTGTTTTTTGCAATATGAATTCAAAACAAAATATTTTATTTAGCTAGTCTGCAGATTCAGAATGTTAGTAATTCTTTGCATTATACAAGAATATTATAGTAATAACGAAAGAGTAGAAAACAATTTCAGGTGAACGATTTGATTTACATCTAGGAATAATAAGTTGCTAAAATATCCAGTATGATAACATAAAATGGTGACTTACATTATGCATATAACTCGATGCATACGGGCAATAAACGATATAAGATCTCTAGCGAGAACTGATTGTGAATCGAATTTCATTTATCGAGTAAAGTGGAAGAATATCAGTACAGGATAAGTCCGTTCATTTGCACAGAAAACGTGGTTACTCAAAGTAATTAATTTACTTTTACGAAATGATCCCTGAAGCTTTCGTTTTCCGTTCATTGCCTCTATCCCACTCTGTATCATTGATCTCTGTATATCGTAAATCATTAATCTATACAATATATGTATTGCGTGTTATGTAGGTATAACGTATACTCCATAATATTTTCCATTGCCACAAAATAATGCATACTGATTTTGTATTATGGTGGAAGTAAGTGACAGCAATTCGATGTGGTTGAATTATTTGGTGTCATCCTACTGATGATGTTGGTAATGTGGCAAAAGATGTGTACTAAGTACTAATGTTCTCGTCATTAATGCATCCTCCACTCTCTACACACTTGATGTCCTACGATTTTTGTATTCTTATGAGTAACATTTCTAAAAGTGTTCACTTGCCAGCCAAAAACTCTGGTCTGGCATATAACACAAATGATCCACCGACGCAACATAGCTGTCACGAATCGAACGACTTGGACAAAGATAATCTAAAACACGGTAATTCAGAGCTAACTCTAACACGATGAAAATAATAAGATACGATTCCCAATGACATAAAGAAAAAAAGCAGTAATAATGTTCATCATGCATACTACTTTTATTTGTCTTTTTGCACCTTTGTACTTTATGTACCTAGTTCAGTTGTCAAGATAAGTGAGAATCTAATCGCAATATATTTATTTAGATGCTGGAAAAAGGCTCCTTGAACAGAATAATGTGTACGTGCTCTATGCTAAGGTCACAGCCACAGCAACTCTTTCTCTTTGCAAAAGTGTACTTCTTTTGTACTACAAAATAAAGAGTACTCGCTATTACCCATGTAATCGGGATGAACGGGTGTGGCGTCATCATTATCAACACCATTATTACAATCATTATTTCTATTACATGCACTTATGTTTCGAGAAAAAAAGGGGTAGCAGCAATAGAATGATAACAGGAGCATAATAACAAGTCATAAATTTATAATATGAAGCTCTGCTGTTGGAGAATTATAAAATGTATCTTATTTAATGTTATATAGTTTGTAATGGACAATGGACAGATCTACAATGCTTATATTACGTCGACAATACGATACGATCATGATCATATTTTATTTAATACAATTACTCACATATTTGAGCGTGTCTGAATAATATGCATCATTTACGCTTGCTCGTTTATACTGATCCGATCCCCACAGAATAAATAAGCATTACATAACACAATGTCTTGCAAAGTTCTAATCATTTCATTGATGTTGCTGTAACTACTTTTTTTACATGTAGATGACGTGCCACCAACAACATCACGATCTATAACATCGGCGTTTCGTGAATTTTATTAATGGTTCGTTTATTTGGTTGCGCTAGACTAGAAACCGGCATTAGTTTTATGAATATATAGTCATAGTACTAGCTATACGATATGATGATGATGAGATGAGAATCTCTCATTCTCGTCACCGTGATCTTGCCTGAAAAAAATCGACCATCATTATCCAAATGTTAACAATGATACAAAACAGTCCATGAAAGTAAAAAAACACAGTATTTTCGTAAGATTATACTAATGCGGACGCGGAATCTGCGGACGTGTTAATGCGATGTGATGGAGGAGTCCACTCCAGTCGAGTTGAAGAGCCAGTTGGTTATTGTGTAGTCAAACACATTGCATTTTTTTCTTGTTTTGAATTCGTTTTGTGGCAGTTTCATTCATTTTATCTCCAATACACTTATATATTTGATGTAGCAGATCAAGAGGAATCAACTTCACATTTTACTGTTTCGTCATAATATACATGACTAGTATAAAAGTTTTCCTTTAGATTATACTCTTTTTACTTAGAACCAAAGCATTTTTGCGCAGAATTTAAAGGAAAAATTATGTCATGTTTTAGTGGTTTTGTAATTTGATTTTTTTGTTGAACCTCTCTGAAACGCGTGGAAAAGCAGGCCAGGCCTCTTTAAAGTGTGTACGTATTACTCGTACGTACATATATTATACAGTGCTTTTTAACATTTTCGGGTCCAGCCAGTTAAAAAACTTGTAGTTTTATTCAACTACTTTCATTTACAAGCTCTACTTAAAAAAAGTATAAAATAACATTTTATACTCTAATGGTTTATATTCACACGATCCAGTAAAATACGCAACATTTTTTATAGTGGTATTTTTTTCTTTTGTAGAATTCATCGCACAATAAAAAGTTGCCTCATAGTAGGGAAAAAAAGGATCGTGTATTAAATCTCTAAATGCAGTTACCGTTTAGTTTAGTGTAGGTAAATCCTTTTGCTGTGACCAGATGTTTCGCATTTTGACAGGTTTTACAATCATCATCTTCGTAAAAATATTTCTAAAAAATTAAAGCACACCAGCAGCCATGTCATGAGCATAGAGAAAAATCTACAGCAATAGGAAAAGTTCGTAAAATACCATACGTTCGTTTTGTTGGACCGACGAGCTACAAAAGATTCATTTCGCCCTCTCGGACTATACATTAAATTCATTTTTATACCTCTTCATCATGCAAAAACAACAGTTCATTGGAGAGAAGCAGGCGTCTGGAAGCGTGCAATAAAAGGGAACGTTCTCTTATTTCGGATAGTGTTGCTTGCTCTCGCTGTTTATTGTATTATTTCTACCATTTAATAACATCAGCAAAAATAATAAATGCAAGGACGATGGAGATTGTGAAGCTGAAAGTACATTTATAACTGTTTCAAAGTTTGAATACATGAAAGTGAGTACATTGGAGTAGTTCTTTGGAACGCCAAATACCAGACATGCAGCATAATAATAACTTAACTTGCAATGTCGGCATTTTTAAACCACTCGTGCAATAATGTGCGTACTTAAATATTTATTACGACTTTTTGGGAAAAAATGAAGATTACTCCAAAACAGCAGCAGCAGTGTACCCCGCGTGCTCATTGATAACTATTTACACAAAAAATATCATATTAAGAAGACAAGGAGCTGCATTATACCACATTATGTAGAAGTGTGATGGAAGTTTTTTTTTGTTTTTATACACGCGATTTTTTTCTATGAGTTTATTTCAAAATGGAAGAGAGATACAATTTTATTTATGTGCTACTATACATACAATATTTAAGTCCTTTGAAAAATAAAAGACCATTAAAATGTACATAAAATATTTTTTTGAAGTAAATAGTCCGACTTTGCGTTCTTTTAGAGGGTTAGTACTCTTTACAATTCTGCAAACATCTTTTTTGAGCTGATTTTTATATTCTCCTTTAAAAAAAGCTGTTATTTATTTTTTCCCTTTTGTAAAACCTTTAGAGTGATCTCTCGGTGTATTGGACTGTTGGACTATTTGAATGAAGTTTTTTAGGATATATTATAATGCACTACTAATCTCTATGATGTTGTTTGAAGAATATGTGGTATTTAAAACACAACTGGTTCTTCTTCTGCACCTCTTTTCAAACAGATAATTTTCTTTTTGAAACTCTGCATGTAGTAGTAATATAACATCATTATTATCATCAAAAGAAAAAAAAATTCTTCAGTTTTAAATTGTCTGTTCTTCTCTCGTCTTCTGAAGAGATATATTTACATGAATAGGCATAAAGCGTCACGTTATCATTATTAAGAATTAAGACATAACTCTAAAATAAAAGTTCATAGTATTGTTGTGTCGTCCCTGCTCTCTACTGGCTTCTATTATTTCACTTAATCTGAATTAGTAAGAATTTGATTTTTGTGCACAGAAATATCATCTTGTAAGCAATGTCATAATCTTCGTATTGCTTGTTCTGATAAAGTTTCGTTCGTGTGTAGTGCTCTGTTTGATCTTGTTGTGGTCCAACTATCTTTCTTTTTTATTGCACTAACAAGAAGAACAATATTCAAAGATAAAATCAACTTAAAAAATATATTATTAAAAGGTTGGTCGTTGGTTTAAAAAAATACAATACATTTTTCATCTTGTTTACTTTTTCTTTGTTGATCGTCATAATAGCTTTTTTTCAATTTTTAAAATACTAAAGCCATTTGTCAGGTAGGTAAATATATATTTTCATGGCTTGGCATGGCAGTCAATGGTGTGGGTTGTTCGACCTTTATACTTCCCTATTATCTTTGTTGGATATTAGAATGTTCATATGTTAAACGACATGTTCGCACGTTTGCTATGTATGTTTGATGAAGATTCTTTCAATGAGTAACTAGAGGGATCATACCAACTGACCGGCTTTTACTGCAAACTCTCTTCTGCTACTACCTGATCGACATCTCAAGTAATAAAATGAATTTGTATTCCGTAAAACAGTGGTAGTTGTAGTGGCAAGCGTCACAAAGAAAAAAATAAAGGCCCGTCCGTAGAGATGAAATCGGGTTGTTGTTCTGCTGGGTAGAGTGGTTTTGTCTTTTTCAACACAAACTAAAAAGTGAGAAAAATTCAGAGAGTTGTGTACCAGAAAAAGAGAATTGATTACGTTTCATATTGTTATTGTGGTTTGGTCAGTTTTTGACTGCACAACGGTGTGCATAAGTACACACACGCATGATGATTATGAGTTTACTTATACACATAATCATCGACAGTTAAGTACCAAAAACCGACCTATGTCTTTTAGTGTTAAATAGTGTTCAGTGATGTGAGTAGTTAAAAACACACAATTTAAAAAAAAAATGACTTGATTTTAATTTACAATAATGTTCTGCTAAACTACTTGAAATGATGACTTGTCAACATTATTTCTTGGAGGAATTTCGTATGCATAATTGCAGGATTTTAATTTTTTGTTTGCTGTTCTCACACCAAAGAGATGAAAGCATTATGTTAAGTTTTACCTATAGCTCGTGTGTTCTTTTAAAAACGTGTGTACTACTGGTTTTTGTCTAGAGATATATAAGAGTGATCATGATCACTCGTTTCACAAAAGCCTTTCATTTTTTGTCAACAAGTTTAAATTGCGAGTTTTGGATGTAAAATTTTTGCCGACATCAATAAAAGCTATATATCATATGTGTAGTTATGATGGTTATAATCATGCGATTATGTGATTATAAAATATGATGAGTATATACCGTGCTCTGCTGATTGTGAAGTTTTGCTTTTTTTGCGGTTTCGTTTTTCGTTGTAATTAGTCAAGGTTATTTCCTATGTATTCAATGAGATGAGGGTATGATCTCCTGATCACGGTGAGATTTCTTATGAAAAGGAGTATAGTGTGTTTTGTGCACGGTTTAAAATTTGTAACGTGAGCATACAATTTACGTATGTTAATTTGTGTTGTGGAATACCTGAAAATGCGCCAATACTTTTGTATAATTTGCTTTTCTGTTTTAATGCATGAATATATTGAGCGAAACAGTTTGCAAGACTACACTGTGCACATAATCGTGCAACAGTAGTGAAATTAATTTCTAAATTTGAAGATGTTTTACCACACAGTGCAATAGCACAGTGTTGCATTTATTTGCGAATAACTTGGGTTCATCTTGGAAATTACTGGGTTATATATTACCCAGTATTGCTGTTTGGAATAGTTTTGTATTCCGTTTGGCATCCTGCAAAGACTGTTGAAGTTTTGTTTGTTTTTAATTAGTAAATGCAGTGGTTTCAAAGTGGTCACATAATGAAACTTGATTCATGTGAATGTATTCAAATTACTGTGGTGTTTGTTGGAACGCAGAGTCTAATGCGTGTACTCACTATAAATATGTAATTAAAGACATAAGGCAGTAATCATATTTGTGGTGACACGCAAACGGTTAAATCAAAACCGAATAAAATTATCGTCAAAATGGATTTGCTGGAAATTCCCGGTCAAGAGGAGTAAGTAATTTGGAAATTTATGAGTTTGTCGAATTTTAAACTAAATACATTTTGCGTTTATATAAAAACGCAAGAAGAATTTAAAGAGAAAACTATGATAAAATCGTTAGATACAAAAATGCATATACCTATATTTTGTGGAGTTAGCAACTATATATAGCTAAAGTCCACACTTTGTGGTTTTAACTTAATGCTTTTATTGCTTTAAATCAGCTATGCTTGCCTTAACACTATATCTAATGCTGGAATATATTGTATTTGTATTGCAGACGGAAGAGACCTGCAGGGAAAGGACTATGGCTGCAGTCGGTGCGAAGGATATCCCAGCGAAACTTTGATTTGGGTGATACTATGATTCCAGAGGTAAGTCCTTTGAGTAGCTTTTTATGTTATCAAAACAAATGGAAGATCTCTGACATACAACGTATTACTTGTCAACTGCTAATGTATGACCAAGTCAAGTACAACTTGCAACCCATGTTTGGCTAAAAGCAAAAAGCACATGGAAAACTACTAAAGAGCAACTCTGTAGAGTCACAAAAAATACAAAAATGTTTCAGAGTAAACGACCTAGACTTTCCTAACGTAAATTAGATTAGCTTTCACCTTCAATATTCCAGCACGCAATCAACACTGTCGATGTTGCGGATATATTCAAACATTACCATATCTAAAAGTGGATTTTTGGGGTACATATTTATGTATTACATAAATAAATGTATAACTTCAAGAAACAAAGATTTGTTAGACAGTAACCCATAACACAATGTACAAGCACTGCGTTTCTGTGCGCTTAATGGAATTTATCTGATGGTCGAAAATAACCATCGGCTGGATTCTGCATTGTAAATAAACTAACAAAAGAGTTTGTGTTTTCATACTGGATACAGTTTACAGTTACAGTTTTATAGTTGGATTTCACCATTGCAATGCATACATATTCTACACATTACATACGGGTATCCCCCAAAAATCCTTTTCATAAAAATAGACAGATGAGATGATGGTCCAAAAAATGTTTTTGATGAAGTTAAGCACCATGAGCCACACAACAAGCAGAAGAGTTTCCGCCGTTTCTACTTACTTTCTTTTTATTAGGAAACGAAATTCCTTCGATAATGGGGTAATGCACGACAACTTAACTTTCTATCCCATCTTTATAACTACCTGATTTAAGCTTTGACTTTTCCTCAAAAAAATAGTATCCAGCTTTTATGTGCTCTATACATCATACATACAAGTTCGTCATGTATTCACATTAAAGTAAAGTTTATACTTTTCTATGTTTACATAATAATATATAAGAATGACTTTTTTAACAATCCTTTGCACAATTTTATGGAGGTTGTCTCATAAAGTAGATTTTTTGCAGTGGTTTTACTACTGCATAATGTATAAAATAGAGGATACGTACGTAATGAAGATGATGATGCTGCTGGAGTTCATGTCGTGTAGAAGAGACTCACTTTTAGTTGCTCAGCAAGTTATTTTGCTATGTAAAAAGCTTAGTTCTCTCTTTTTCGTTGCGTTGTTAGTCATTGTATTTTCCAACCTTTCAGCCAAAAGACATTTTTGGAGTTTTATGGACTCATTATTATAATGTAATGCATTAAATGCATTTTACCAAAGTTTGATGCCTGGATTTTCTCGAAGCAATAGTAGACTTGTAAGCAGATTTACATGAAAATTTCATGTAAGCCGTGGTATCGTTTATGATGATCGTGAGAAAAACGATAAAAAACATTTTATGAGGCTGATTCAGTAAAGAGTAAAAAAGGCAGTATTTACAAAGATGGAAAACCGCTGAAACAGGACCTCTAAAGTTTTGACTGAGCTATGAGCTTTCACCTTTCCCCTCTCTTTGTTGTAAAGAGAAGGACATTCTCTTGTGACAAAATAAAATGTTGTAACGGGGATATTCCTGGAAATGATTATTACCACGACTAGAAATACTGGTAATGGAAGGCTGAATGTTTTCACATAAAAATGATTAGTGAAATTTCAGCTTTTTGTAAGCATAAATGACAAAACAACTCATAATGAACTAGTACTGTAAGTAAATGATAAAGAAGTGCTTGAAGTATTTTTTAAAACTATTTTTAAAGTTTAGAAGTAAAAAAACTAAAAAACTATTGAGTT
>JAQFXM010002950.1:0-22266 GCA_034693345.1 Entomobrya multifasciata
CTTTTAGCAGCTTTTTGAAATCGCATGCATACAACCCTTTTTTTGTTATGCAAATTAACAAACTTGTTTAACTAATGGAATGTTTATTTAGAAAAGTGGTGACACAATTTTCACTCCTACCTTTTGTGCGTTATATAATGTATAAGTGAATAGAAAATATGCATTCAACATATTTTAAAATGATCTTCAAGTGTCAAGGGCATATTCAATCTATGCCTATTAGATTCAATATTATAACATTTCATTTGACACCTAAACCTACATTTTAAAAAAACTTGTAAGTTTGTAATAGTCATGAATAATTTTAGATTATAGATAAACCAAAGTTTGCATATATGTTATGTGAATTAAACAGGCTTGATCCCTTAAACCTTTGTTTTTCATTCATAGATGAATTTCCTGGAAGCATTTTGGATCGTGGTGTGAAGTAGCGAGAAAAATGTTTCGTGTTTCGAATCGACGACTTCTTAACTCTTATGCGCTTTGCTGGTAAATCATCGAAATCATAAACGAATGTAAAGCCGCGAAAACTCAAATGTTATCAGAAGTCAAACTCGTTTTGTCGTTTGCCGTTCGAATAATGAACAAAGACGTGACATGACAGCTTTTGCAGCTTGGCATAGACATTGAGCTGAGTAGGTTTTGTGGAATGGGATGTCATATAATTGACGGTAGAAAAAGTAAGTTTAGCCCAGTATTTTTTAGTAACTGGAGTTTAGCCTAATTATCAGTTTGTAAAACAATTATCACATTACCCCAAAAATTTAACCAGGCTCAATTACCTTTAACAAAACAAGCACAAAGAAAGCTTTACTCCGAAGCTCCCTTGCAAGGTTTCAAAAATGGAGTTTTCGGACTCTAAATCAGTAAATACTGAAGGTCTAGTGGCAGTGACAACTAATGTGTCATTACCGGAAGACAAAGCTTCACGCTCTGTGGTTGCAGAAGAAAATAAGAAGGAAGATCCAAATCCACCTTCTCAGAAATCTACCAGTTTGAAAGCTTTGAGTGATGGGCATAGCACTGTGAAAAGTAATTTGCGGAAGGCTTTGTTGGAATTGTCAGAAAAAGAGGTGGAAGAAAAGCAATGTAAGTGGTTGGGGTATAACAGTAGTATAACATGGCATTGAAATTGTATACGTTAAATTAACAAAGGTGCTTTAATAGAAAATTTGTGTTGATTATCTTTTTAGTGGTGGAGGATGCAGTTCGTCAGCGAGAAAAGACTTGGCTACTTGAGGAAAGAATCAGGCTCATGTCGGAGAAAGTTTGCTGCTTGTCAAGAGGTTTGGAAAGGAAGGAAAAGAAACAAGAGGCTGTGTTTATGGAAGTTGCGGATGTTAAGTGGAAGATTCATGAGTGCAAGCAGTTCCTTGAGAAAGTGAAGACCTCTTCTAAGCAAATGCAGAGTACAAAGGAACAACGTCAAAAGGAACTGGCAGCTGTGGACACACGAAGTGAATTTGCTTGTAGTAGCAGGAAGGAATTACAGGAGGAAATTATTCGGCTTACCAATTACAGTAAGTTTAGCCAAATACGTAAAATGATTAAAATATCATTGAATTGATTACCAAATTGCAAAGTAACATTTAAACTGTTTTCATTTTTTAAAGAAACTCAACTTGAAAACGGTGAGGTCCAGGTTCGTGCAATCCAAAATGGCAATAAAATGATGGAAATGGAACAAAGAAAACGTTCCCTGCTGCAGTTGATTGAAGAGAGGGGTATGCGGTCAGAGGCGATGTATATGGAAATCGACGAGAAAGAAGAGAGGATTAAACGGCTTAGGGATTCATTGGCAAAGGCCAAGGTACGTGCACAAGTGTACATTCTGGTTTTTAATGCTCTTCAAAATCATATCATGGTGTCACATTTTGGAGCATTTCATATTTTTTTAGGAACAGCACCAGTCTGCTCTTCGTGATCGTACAAACCATTTAGGATATTTGACCGAGACTGCACTTCGACTTCAGCGATCTTTGGATTATAAACGTGCGAAAATTGACTATGGGATGCACGTACCTGCTCCACCTCCATGGCCATTGTTCGTTAGGAACTCGGGATTCCAAGGGGGACAGGCGCAGGGACCACGGCAAGCTTCTTAACGACATGCCTTCAGATTCCAAGTATGTGCTAATTATCGTTTACTTAAGTACAATTCAACTTACGGGATGAAAAGATGAAATGCCAAAATGAACAGGACAACAATGGGGGTATGGGGATATTTTTTATTAAATAAGTAAATATAGCTTAATTATCTCCATATTTATGCTTTCCACTTTACAATGTCCGATGTTTGCGCTAGGAAGAAGTTATTCCAATTCAATTCATGTGATATTTTTTACAAGTTTATATTTACAATAAAATCGTTTAGCATTCGTTTTCTTGTTAATTTACTACAACCTTGTATGGCTTTTATTAGGCGTTTTTACAATAACTATTTTACTTCATACAACATTTATACACTGTTGTAGTTAGAACAAATTATGGCAGTCTTAACGATCTATTTCCCCAAATACCACATCTAATGTACCAATGATAGCTACAACATCGGCCAACATGTGATTTTTACCGATTTTCTCAAGGGCAGCGAGGTGAGCAAATCCGGGGGCTTTAATTTTACATCTGTACGGCTTTGAGGAGCCATCAGAGACTAGGTAAACACCAAACTCGCCTTTAAAATAAAATCAAAGAAAATGTGACACGAAGTTTAGTACATACTTTTGACTTGTGAATGGAATTCGCTAAATGAACAAATAAATGTAAGAAATTACCCTTAGGAGCTTCAATAGCAGTATAGGTTACACCGGGGGGAACTGGATATCCTTGTGAAAACAGTTTGAAATGATGAATTATGGCTTCCATAGATGTCTGTTTTAAAGAAATATAAAAACACAATTACACAATCCACTTAAAATATTTGGGTACAATTGGTTATTTCTCATGTTATAAGTACTGAGTTCTTGCCTTCATTTCGGATCTAGATGGTGGCGTGATTTTTGCATCATCGGTTTTGATAGGCCCTGCAGGCATTTGATTTAAGCACTGGTCAATAATTCTAAGGGATTGCCTCATCTCTTCAACACGGATTAGGTATCTATTTTCATTTACAAGCAGAAGAATCCAAAAACAAATTAACTTTT
The DNA here is from genome assembly GCA_034693345.1 of Entomobrya multifasciata. Lineage (NCBI taxonomy): Eukaryota > Metazoa > Arthropoda > Collembola > Entomobryomorpha > Entomobryidae > Entomobrya > Entomobrya multifasciata. The sequence goes on from JAQFXM010002950.1 coordinate 3,144, forward strand.
GTAAAAACATTTAGGCCGTAAATCCCATAAATTGAGGTTACTGTTACCTATCGTAGCAATCGCCTTTAGTTCCAATGGGTACATCAAACTCTACTTTATCGTAAGCATCATAGGGTTGCGTCTTCCTTAGATCCCATTTTATTCCTGAACCTCTCAACATGACTCCACTAAAGAAAAAATGCACATAAAACAGTTACACAAGAACATAAACAATTTATCAAGTTTCTCAATTCAATATTCACTTAGCACCTCATCCCAAAATTGAGAGCTTCTTCGGCTGTTACAATACCAATGTCAATGGTTCTTTGCTTCCAAATACGGTTACTTGTCAAAACATCTTCTACTTCATCAAGTCGCTCTCCAAACTTGGCAGAAAATTCATAAATGTCATCAAGAAGTCCAAGTGGCAAATCCTACAAACGCAAACAATGCACATAAGTATTAATACATACCACAACTAAATATCTTCTCCATCACTATAAACCTTTATGGAGAAAGCAACACTTTTAATTTGTACCTGTGCCACTCCACCTGGACGAACGTATGCAGCGTGCATTCTCGCACCTGACACCCTCTCGTAAAATTCCATCATCTTTTCACGTTCTTCAAACAGCCAAAAGAATGGAGTAAGTGCTCCAATATCCAAAGCATGTGTTCCGACAGCCATTATGTGATTGAGAATACGGGTGATTTCTCCAAACAGCACTAAAACAAAAGAAAAACGTAATCTTTAAGTAAAACTGCACGGCATACTTTCCCCATTGTAATTAGAAGTTAATCAATAACTGATGGTGCTGTACCTCGAATGTATTTTGCACGGATGGGGATATCAATATTTAACAGTTTTTCTACTGCTAGTGAATAACACTGCTCGTTACACATCATAGACACATAGTCCAACCTGTCGAAATATGGGAGTGCCTGAGTGTAGGTTTTATATTCTATCAGCTTCTCTGTACCCCGATGAAGTAGTCCTATGTGGGGATCTGCCCTTACGACGGTTTCGCCCTCCAACTCCAAAACCAGACGAAGCACACCGTGAGCGGCTGGATGTTGGGGACCAAAATTCAAGGTAAGATTTTTTACTTTCTTCTCAAATCCTTGTGGCCTATTTTCAAGCGCCAAAAATGCATCCTTCCATCTTTCGTGACCTGGATTCCACATAAGTGGTCCATCGAATTCCTTCATGAAGTCTTGATCTGGGTACCATCTCGCTGCTCCACGCTTTTGTCTGTGAAAAAGAAAGCAAAATGGTTATCAACAAGCACTAGTGTTTATAAAGGTTTTAATTTTAACAACAACTTTGCATTGAACACGTACTCTGAGAGCAAAGGTGGAGTACTGCTTAATACACCTGCTGACTTTCTTAAACCACAGGTCAATGCAGATGATTTTCGGCACAAATTTAAACCTAACACGGATGCCATTTTGCAAGTAGAAATTTCAAATGCCACTGGACAAAGCTAAGAACAAGAGAGATTCCAACTGAAAGCTTAGTTTCAATTGGGCTGAAAAATCTTCAAAAGTGCATGATCTGCTAATCAGTAACTGAGTTTTGGATAACCACCAAAGGGCAAAGGGACAAGAACAGATGATGTTGGTGAAGGATTTTGCTAAAAGCTAGTGTTTGTACACATTGGCAAATTCATACATGTTTTACTTGAGGGAGAATGCAAATGTGTTACTTTTCTCATACGGAATCGGAATAGAAAACTACACACAATGTATATGGCTGGCTCTATTACGCTACTGCTTAGTGACCTATATGGACCAATACTGGTTATCTGTACATGATATAGATGGCGAAGGCGAGCTTGTTACTGGGCATCTACCTAAATGTCATGTAATCATGTCTCATGTCATGTCACATCATTATCAATCAAGCTGTATTCCTTTCCTTCCGTCCTTAACACCGCCCCACCACATCCGGTGACACAGACTTTTAGAAAAGGCAGTACAACTTACATAAATTCATTTTTCAAAACTAACCATAGCTGACTACCCTTACACTTTACTTACACCACAAAACGTACTGCTACATTCTTTTTACAATATACTTTAGGTGTATCATTTTTGGAGCTTATCAATTAAACAGCATCATCAATTAAAATTAACCTAGATTTCTACAATTTCCAAACTGGACAGGCTCTCGCAAGATCTATGGAATGATTTCAATTAATCTCATACATGCAAAAATAATTAAGGGCGTAAAAGTTTTTTAAATTAGATAAATGCCTGTGAAGCTATTTAGCAACCAATAATAAACAACGTTTTTGAAAAATAAACAAACTTTGTAATAAATTTTATAATTTAAATTCAAATGCGTGTATATGTATTTGCTTGTAAAATTATTCAATACATTCTGCATTTACAGCATAGTGCAGTTTTTAAAAAGAAACAATGTCCATTTTAAACTTGAATCTTTGCCTTATCATATTGACAAGGTGTTCGTTTACACAAAGTTTTTCGGTTGGAGTTTCTTTAACATTGCCTGACAGCGCTTCTTCTTCTAATTCTCCTCAATTTGATGTAACTGTAACAGAAGAACCGGGAGAAAGCTTCCAGGGTATGGGTTACCAAACACGATTCCACGATGCATTTATTTTTTCTGCAGAAAAAGCATTGGTTTTTTTAGCTTTGCTTTCTTTCTAAATCCTTTCCGGATCTTTCTCTTAAAGATTGGGGAGAGTGGAAGGATAGATACCCACAATGCGATCCGGATTATAATCCAAACACGTCTCCAATAAACATAAATTCAGAGAATGTAGTCCAATCCCCAGATTTGAAAGCTCTTTTAGTCCATTCAAGAATGCCAGTGGATGACTGTCTAACATTGTCCATCTTTTATAAAGATGGAGATTTAGAAATGGAAGCCGGTAAAATTTGCAAAACTGATGAAACCAAGTTGTAAAAACTGGCGTTCTGTCATATTACCACGCATTTCCTATTCTTTACTTGATTTCAGTTACCATTAACGCATTACCAGCTTGTTTTAATCAACTAACCCATGTATACGGTGGAGATGAACGTGAGTCTAACGTTCGTTACTTCAAACAAGCCGTGTTCTTTTTCACAAATACTACACCTGAGGAAGAGCGATCTCTCCATCAAATTGATGGAAAAGAGTACCAAATGGAAATTATGATGGAATTCGTGGATCTAAAGGGGAAAAATTACACTCAGATATTTTCATTAGTGGAGGTAGCATTTAATATATCAGTAAATTAGGATATTTAAAATAATGGCCCATGCATAAAAATAAAGAATTAAATACAATTTTTTCATAGGCTAAATCTCCAGAAATAACACCTGCGAACCCCATTTTCACAATTCTTGAATCAGCTTTAAGGGATCTCGAAACTGAAATTATCAATGAAGCTGCAGGAAACACTTCCAGAGCATTGAAACTCAAAGCGTTACAAACAGCTTGTCTTGATAATGAGCAAAAGTATCTTCAATCTGAAAAAGAAAGTAAAGAAATATTTGCCTCCAACAGTGTGGAAAAGCTTGAAAAGTTAATTGCAAAGATAAAGGGCATTACAAATTCAGATCTTGAAAGACTGGCAGAGAAAAAGCAACAAACCAAAAGAAATATAGCAGACATGGAATCCAAAGAAGATAAGCTTGAAGAGCTTCGGGAAAAAAGGGCTAAATTGTATGAAATGATGAAAGACGAGAAGCGACCATCCAAGATGAAAGAGCTACGGGAACTTGACAAACAGGCTCGATTTCTTATTAAAAAGCTTGAAAGTCAAATAAAATTAGGAGAAACGTTTGGAAATGAGCAAAAGCTGGAAAATATGAAGGAGCTTTTACGTGCAAACATGGTGGGTATTCCGGGAGAAAGTGCTTTTCCAGGAATGTTATATGATAGTCCAGATGCTGTGCATAAGGAGTTGGGTGTACTGATGGGGAAAGTTAATAATTTTGCACAGGAAAAGGTAAAGAAAATTATTTTTTACTTTTTTCTGTAGCAAATGAAATAACTAAAGTCATGTAATAATTTCAGCGCAATTATGAAACATCATGCAAAGAAGCTACTGAATTTGATAAGTTACCGTATGCATTTGTCAAGATAAATGATCCTTTTCAGGTTTGACTTTCAGAATTTGAGAAAAATGTAGTTTAATTATTTTGTTGAATATTTTATTAGTTTAAAGTGTTATTAATATTACTTGTATAAAAAGATTTCTTGGTTATTCCCCCAAACTGGAGGATACTACGTTTATCAAGGATCAAATCCCCTTCCTAAATGCGAACAAAGAGATATGACGATAGTGTTTTCTGAACCTCTTTCTATTTCCACGGATCAGTTAGCAGTATTCCAGAATTTACCAAGTCTGGAAGCACTGAGTGCTAGAATTTCCAGTTCAGATGCGTCTTTAGACGACAAGATAAAAGTGGATAAAATGATTCCCATTCTAGCAGACACAGAAGCCAGCAGAGTAGTAAAGTATGTTAAGAAAAGTCCAGTTTTCTTGAATGACGATGGATTTCACGGGAAAAGTACTGTGATCAAAACGACACCTGAAGCTTCTGGAAATGCGTTAATTATAGGGGGCTTAAGAATTTTCCTCTTTATTTTACTCAACTACTTTATACTGCATTTTACTCTTATAGTATAGTTTGATCTTTTCCCCATTTTATTAATGCTAAACTAATTAAATAAAAACATATTTATGTTTGTTTCGAAAACATACTCTGTTATATTTTTGACCAGAATGTCTTCTAATTATAAGGTACTGTTATGCATTCGTCTACGTTATGATTAATTTACCAAACGTTGTATTCGCCAAATGAAGAAGTGAGACTGGCTTTTCCAAAGAGATGCAAGCCCAGTGATACAGACAGAAATGTTTGTTGGCACACTAGTTGAGCCCGCTGCACGCAATTAGGCCAATTTTTTGAAAGTTAGCTCAAATCAAGCCAAATTTGAGATTTTTGTTGAAATTTGTATTTCTGAAAAAGCTACTGCATCATCGCATTCGCAACTGTAGATAAATCAAATCAATATTATTCCAGTTTGTATTTGTATTTTTGTATGGATTTCTCCCTGATATTTTAGTCGTAGACCACACTAAACCAACTTATTTTCGAAGCGAAAGCATTTGTTAGTCCTAAGCAAATAGATGCCAGGCACCAAATAAACCACAAAGGTGAAGCTATGCTATAATATACAAGTATAGCATCAAAATGAAAATCTGTACTTTATATTCTCCATAAAAGTCGATCCCAACACCCACACACCAGTTTTGCAACTCGTATTAGAAATTTCCAGTAGTATATGCTGAGTGTTGGATTACTTGGATTTCTGTTTCTGAGAATTCAGAAGCTGACGTACAAAATGTATCTTCCTATTCAGTTTAAATAAAAACGACAGATATATAAGGTTAAGTTATAAAATAGACCGTATAATTTACAACGCCATTAATTAGAGAAATCTGGGTAAACCTCGTCATCTAAATTACTGAAGGATCACATCATTTCCAGGCTTTTATCATAGTGAAAGCAAAGATCAATGAAATTGATTATCATATTATGATTAGATTAACTACAAATTCATTTAAAGCTCAAAAGTGTTAGCATAGTAGTGCAAATGAATGTGTTTTTGAACGATGAGCATGTTTTTACTCATCATTAGTAGCAGTAGAATGAAATGATAAAGGTTATTATCGATCAAACGAAAGCTTGAGCGCTCTAAATGTCATGAGCTAGAGCTAGAACCCAATAAAAAGAATAAAACGATAGAATAATTTGTGAATATGCAATGTGGGAATGGGAAATGGTTGATTTAATATTACTTCCTGTGTGTAGTAGATTGTAAATGTGCTTTCTCAGGAGGGTCTGATGTATAGAGGAGAAATTAAACCAGCGGTTAATGAAACAATCTACATGGTCGATCATACATAATGAAGTATGCCACATGAGCAAAAAGCCATCAAATCCGAGTATACAAAGTATGCTAGAAGGGTGATAGTGATAAGGACACAAAAACACCGTTTGTACCTCTCTCTCATTATTATGCAGGACTGATGACTTAGGGCTGATGGTGCAATACCGAGACTGGTACGGGTATGATGACGATGAGCTCTAAAGCATGTAATACAGGATTTAAGCATCACTAAAAGGAACTAGCAATGAAAAGTACCATGTCTCATGACTTGCCAATATAAACTATTGCCTCTTTTCTCTTTTGTATGAAAACATCAAAGCAATCTATGTAACTCTGCTGTTCTTTTGGTTGAGAGTGTCAAGTAGCATAAAATCATGACATGACATAAAGGGTGGTACTGCAATAATATGCGTTACTTCCATCAGTAACAAGCAAACTACCACTGTTTAACAAGTAAATTGCTTTTCATGATTTAAAATTGTACGTGGATATGTATTGCCAGTGCTTCAACGTATGCTTTTTAACTAACCGGAAAATAGTAGTTTTAAACCGTCTTTAGTTGTAAATGAAAGATAGACAGAAAGAAACCCTAGTGTTTCTGACAGTTGTTCGTTCCTAGAATCATTTTCCAATTATAGTAATCTTGTAACAAGGAGAAAGTAACATCGTTTGAGAAAAGCGATTATTTGCTTCCTGATTATGTACTTGAGATCCATGTATCTAATCTATTCAGAAAAAATGTGACAAGACACAAAGACAAGCTACAGCCAATGACACGTGTTTACCCAAACTTTCATAGTATTCATGTTGATTTCCATATATTTCAAATAAAAACCATTAAACAAGGTCATTGTGGTATACATTACAGCGATGATCTCTTTTGGAGGCGTTCCCAAGTATAACTGTTTTGATCATGCAACAATGCAATTGATCAACAGGAAGCATCGTAATCGTAACTCAACCATGAAGTAATGAAATGAATGAGAATACTCTCGATTCAATCTTTTTGGTTTTTTGTCCTCGTTCGAAGAAAACTGAAAAAGTAGAATTCAGTCTGAAAGCTCATTCATGTGTAAATGTGTAGGCATGTTTATGATCCACCAAGAAAGGTAAAACGAATGCGTATGATTGCGTATTACATTTCGGTATACGACTGAATAATAATTTTGAGCACTGCACTTTGTTAGAACTTCACTAGAACAGGACAAAAGTTTTAGATTAATGTACTCATTGAATGACTTTATCTTGAATACATTTTCCAATATGGAGCATATAAAAATATAAATTGATAAAAATGTTTCGTGGCTAAACTACGAAAAGAGGCTTTTTTATGACGTCTAGAAACCAAATAATGGATGTTCGATTTTCGGTTCACTTCATGTTGTTGCGTGTATGGATCCCATTTTGTACAAGAAACTTTTACCTCCAGCTTTCATTTCATTTCCTTTCAAATTCGTGGGACACAAGGAGCTTCTTGAGAAACTGATGCGTCCTTTCATCTTGTGGATCACCCCATAAAGAATCAAATACAATGGTTTTGGAATAAAAAGGACATGAAAGCGAAATCGCATGCTAGAAGTGTAAGGTAATCGTTGGCCCAATATTACATATATATTATACATGTACCTATCTAATATAATCATGTTCAAGTTTACGGTATTTCGTGTACTCACAATCAGTCAATACTCAGCAAGCAGCATAGACAGAAACCGATGTTCTATATTATTTGGAGTGTCAAGATGAATGACAAGCGACAGCGTTGGGCTGCAGTATACAGGGGGAGGAATGGGCGACTGTTCTTGTAAACAACCACGAAAAGTAAACTATTCATACAATAAGATCAATAGTTTACATCAATATTATGTTAGTCTATATTATTAATGTGAATGCAGTTAAGTTTGAGGAAATATGAAAGTGGAAGCTTCAATTCTCTGTTGGAACTCATAATGCCCCAATAATTTTCATTCTTGTTTAATCATGCGTTGTGGTGTTTTCCAAAACTAAGCTTAATAGTAAGGTAGTTTCTATTTCGTTTCTTGCAAATTCAATTTGTTTGATTTGTAAAAAATACAATATTTGGATACCAATTTTTCTGCTTACTCCATGTACGTAACACGAGTATCAAGTAAAGCGTTCTAACTTCAAAGTAGATCATGAAAGATTTGAATGAGACTTACAAAGAATTACTCAAATTTGACGTAAGGAAACAGAAGTAGTTTCATTTAATTCAATATTTTGGTGTCAGTGCCAATATAAATAAATTCATACAAAAATACTATCATTATGCCTTAGTCATAACCATAATCAGACCACTCAACTCATAGCTCCCCTCTCTAATATAGTGTATTCCATACATATATTTATTTTTGCGACTGTTGTGCTATATAGCGCAGCCATCATCATTATGCGACTCTTTCAATGCATCGTAACGCACAAAGTGTTCAATTCAAAACCTGTACAAAAAACTGTGCACTTGTGGTATGATGTGTGGTCGGAGTCGGAGGCAGTTTGGCAAAGCCAAAACATTTCCATTTCATCCATGTGGCTTGTGGCCATTCCGCAAAACAGTGAAATGATTCTGACTACTGTTTCATCTACGTGAGTGCTGCTACTGGTGTGGTGGTGAGTGGTGACTTTAATAAAAATCTTTTTACATAAAAAAACATTCCTGCATAAGCATAAAGTACGCACGTTTTCCTGTTCCATTGCACTATAATAAAAGGGTTTATTTTGTTGCGTTATTATACTTTTGTAACATCGGTTTCCTCAAACGTGTCCATCCTACAATATGTTCGTTAAAATCAAATGTATTGCGCCTACATGAATATTTAACCATACCATGAGACATATTATTTACTTTGCCTGCCTAGTAGCTTGACTCAATTCTTTCGGCTATATCAAAACCTCTAATATGGCTTTAAATAGCTATGCAGAAATAATATTACTGAAGCGAACCAAATGGAGCAGCGATTCAAGACATGACCGTATTTTCGCTGTCGTCATTTCAGCAGTCACTTCGAATTTATTAATAAAAATATTAAGTCACACTGAGACGTATTGGAAATCTGGAATATTCATTCGCAAGAATTTTTTGGTTTTCAGGCTTTGAAACGAGTACGTACATAGTTTGAGTTGCTTTCAATATTTAGATTATATAACTGACCAAGCATGGAGCAATAAACTTTGCTCAAGCGAATAAAATCGGTATGTCAAGCAAAGCAAAAACTATATGTATATATATTTAACATGGAATACATTAAATGAACTAAAAAGAAAAAGCAGCATATATTGTGCCAACGCGTATTGAAAATGACGTCAAGTTGCACTTGCTAATGCAAGTGGAATTCCATAAAATTATACCAGTTTAATTCGGTCATGGGGGACTCATTGCGTGTTTAGCAGTACCATGAAAATTAATAGGTTCGTCTTTTTAGCGAATAAAATGTGATAACAGCTTGGATAACAGGAACATGAATGTCTTTGAGGTTCAAATCATTACTTTTGCGCGATGATGGCTGAGGTTTTTGTTAATTGTCTATGGATAACTGCTTGTGCATCACATCACAATTCTACTTTTGCACATTAACACACGGCAAAGATTCGTGGTTAATGGTAATATCGGTCATTACGAAATATACGGCTTAAAACATGCTTCGCTGCACAATATTTTTCAATGAAAAAAGGCTCCTTATAAGTCTAACTGGTTTTGCAAGAAGCCTTGTTTGTGCGTATTGCGTATCTATTTATGTGAGAGTATTAACAAAGAAAAAAGTGGGATACAGGGAAAAGTTACATGTGCACAGTCCCCAATTCCAAAAGCTTAATAATATATATCATAAAGTGACATCATCGCATAAGTTTACATTATTTCTAAGCTCCAACAAAGAAGCAACGTTTGCTTTTGCTGTTGTTTGTTAGTTTTTACATCCTTATTTCCCCTCGCTTAGTTTGTTCTTTCATGATGTTTCTGAAAATAAAATTTGAGCATAATGTAAACTAAACTGGCTCTAGGGAGCTCACTTTTTTCCTCTTGGCTAAGGTTCGTTTTTCGTAGAAAACGGAAGTTCACGGTATGACTTACTAATTGAGCTATATGAGAAAGAACATAATATGTTATATATTATAACCAAAAAATTTAGTGAATATGCGGCATACACACAAGAGAGTAATAAAAAAGCAAATGTTGAATGTATATTTTTAAAATATTTTGTTACACGTTTATATATTATCACAATACCTCAGCGGATATTAAAAAGGAGCTGACACACAGACAAGCCAGGTAGGTACGGCACAATAGGTGTGTAGCAAAATATAATTTTATGAAGCGAGAAAAGCTAAGCCTGTAGATTTGAACACGCTTTGTAGGATAGATGTAGATGTGTGCATCCTTTTATTTGTCAGAAACGGAAAGACGTGAAATTGAAAATTTTAGTTCCCTTCACATCTCGGAGATGGGATGTAGTTAAAGATCTAAATTGTAAAAAATGTGCTGAAAAAATACATTCTATTGTTCGTTGTTGTAACATGTTTTTTTCTTTACAAATTATAAAGCTGATGCATGCAATTTTAACAACCATACTGAAATACATGCATTTGATGCGGAATTGCGGACAAGTATGAGAAATGCGATATGATGGTATCGAATACCGACACCGACCGATTGTCACTATTATTGCTGGGATAAAATTATCCTTTCCTTTCATGTCCAACACATGCATTATATATAGCAGTTTTATTGTTTAATGCATAAATATTTTTTATAGAACATTTAAAATGTAAATTGCATAGTTCAGAACGAAAGTGGTAAGAGTTAAAAACAAGTACTCAAAGAAGGAGGAACACGGAAATAGTTTGCTTCATCTCATCTTCATGTTTCTTTGAACCTGACGATCATGATCACCATCATCGTCAGAGTACCACAAGCGTACTAAAAATTTGTAGGCAGCATATCTTTGGTTTGCTTTGTTTACCTTATTTTACATTTAAAATTTTATGCACATAAAAGTCCTAATTTGTGCAATGACGACAATGCTTGTTGTTCAATGCTTCATCTTCCTTCGATTTTGCACCAACACCACCACCACAACCACATTTACTGTCTATAAAGATCTTGTTTGTGGAGGCGATCACACTATTGTCAAATAAAAAAAAAACTATTCATGCAAACTTTGTATTCAACACGAAGAGCTATCAACTATGTACTATATGATATGATATCTTATGTAAAGTTATGTGTAAAACATAACTTGTATTCTATTCAGGTGTCAGGTACCAGAAGATGTGTCAGTGGTTTAGTGTTAGATGCTCTCAAACAAGGTGTATTTATGCGGCATTTGTAAAACATGCAGGAATGTACGTGTGTGCACTATTAATTTTCATCTCGGACGGATTAAATAGGTAAAGATCACAACCTAAACCAACCAAGCTATAAAGGAGTCCCCATTCCTCATGCTTTCAATAAAGTACATATTAGGAGTAAGGTGCGTCATAGCTTTAACAGAGAGCCTTTTGCTTCTCGTTGTAACAATGTACTATATGCTTTTTATTTGAGTTGAATCACATAACCACGTAATATTGTCTTCATGGCTAAAGGCTGAGGATGCATAATGCACAAAAATACCTTTACGCTGAATAACAACAATTGAAACTAACAAAACCCAAGAAGTATCCTTGTCTTGTCATATAGACATGTCTCAGCCATATAAAAATGTTACTTCAAGTTTTAGTCTACTTGTTGTAGCATGAGGAGTTGAGTTGGTGTTTTGTATGAGATCAAGATGTGTTAATACTGCCATTGTTGTTTGCTTTTGCTTATGCACCGTTTTGTTTTCTACCTTCAAACGGATATGCGTTCAGTAGAAGAGACCTGAGCTAAAAAATGATACCGAACCAAGCACTGATACTGGTTGACTAAAACTAAGACCAGCGTAGCAGTAATGTCTCACAGTTACCAGTCGAAGAAGGGGTTCTTCTAGTAAGTTGTGTGTTCTTCAAAGTACTTTTACAAATTGGATTAAAACTATCCAAATCGTCGTAATTGTGGGCATGACCCAATATAATTGCCATACTTTAGATGAATTTTTAAACAAAAATGATTTAGCACTGTGTAGTAATTTTCAGGTGCACTATTTTGTCTGTGAATAAGTGTATTTTGAGCAGTATTCATGAGTTATTGGTATCTGTCATTTTAAAGGTTCGTGAATGTAGCGTTGTTGGAACGCACTCATTTGTCTGTTGCAGTTGAAAATATTTGTGCTGCAGTTTGATTTACTTGTATCGACGCTTACTCATCAATACAAACTATCGGCTTTGTTTATGAAACGGTGAGGTGAGTAATGTTATCTACATATATACATTTCTTTCCCATCTATTACCTAACATAGTAAGTGCAAAGAGCTTAACTCGGAGAGTTTCAGTAGAATAGGTGCATTTTGGTTTTAAATTCGTTGCTTTTAAAATTTGGCACGTTCCTGAATGTAACGTTATTTTTGCCTAATTTGGCATCTTTCTTGTAGTAAATTTATTCGCAACTGTGTATTTTTATTCTTGTAGGACTTAATATGATATAGTGGCAGTTTTGTTAATAACTTGTAATGAATCAGAAGTTTTGAGTATTTGCATGAATCGCGCATAATACCTTGTAATGATACATTTTGCAACATTTTATTTGATTTGAATATCACTATCTGTCTTGTATATTAGTTTGTTCACATTTATCATGACTGTTTGACTTGACATTACTAATGTAAACGTCACAATGAAGTAATTAAACTGTGGTAGTTGGTGTTTAGAGGGAAAAGTAGCAAACATACTCGCTTGGCTTATCACGACAGGAGTTCCGGCGTTAAGAAGAAAACGGATGTCGTATATTTGTAGTTGTGTTTGCTACGTAGCAAGTGTTTCCACTTTCTGATTTCATTTCAGCTTAACACAGTTTACTTTGGTGTTAACCTTATCTTTTACTCTTCTACGTTCACCAAGTAGGAATATATGCACGCTTTTGCAAAGATAGAAAGAGCTAGAACAAAGTAGTTGCCTATATGCCACAAAAATCAAATAAAAATGGAGAGTTGAGCTTGAGTTGTTCTTCCTATTTGGAAAACAAATGGCATCATTATGGCATGATATGGGATGTGAGCAATGGGCGAGGAGAGGATTTGGTGACATATTTAGATATATCAAATGTTTTATATAAAAAGGCATGAAGTGTAAAAGGCAGTAATTATCGTGTACGTAAATTGCCAGATTCTGATCACAGAGGTTATGAAAAAAATGAGAGAATGAATTTAAGGATAGTTTCATCTGATTTTCAGGGTCCATCGACTTTCACAGTCCGACGACTAGTAGATATTGCCTTCATTTCGATTTCGCATTTATGAAACCTTAAATCTACCCATAAGATTTGTAGCAATTGAAAAAAAAATTGAACTTTTATAATTTAATCAATGAATTTTCATAGTAGGAGCTTGTTTGTTTTTCAAAGAATTTAATTGATTATTAAATAATTGGGACCATTAAAATTTAACACTTAATTAAACAATGCACAGACATAAAAGAGTGTTTTAATTTCAAGTGTTTTTTCTATGATAGTGGCAATGAGTAGGTATGAGCATTTTGTGCTCAAATCGAGTCATAAAACAAAACGGTCAGTGGAATGAATGTAAAATTGTGAATGCTAAACTTTATATTATGAGAACATGAAAAGCTTGCATAGAAAGTAGTGTGTGTGTAGTGTTTGTATTCTATGTTTAGTCCCCAAGGCTGACCCTCAAGTAAAGTTTCTGGCACACAAGATGGAAAAGCTTAGCTAAAAGTAGTTAAATAATATGACATGCTATCTTTTTGAACTTGTACCAAAAAATATAAAAGAAATGAAAGCTGACTTACAAGGTTACATTAACTTTGCATTTGTTTGCTTTGCGTTCTTGCGTAGAGTCTCCGTAAAGTAATATATCGTTTTGCAAACAAAGCATGACAGTTTAAAAATACTTTTGAAAAAAATAATTAACAGATCAGCAAAACAGCATATTTGCTGACGGTTCAAAGTAATCATCATGAAAGCAACACATAAGTACACATGTAGCATATGAAAGATTTGTTTTAAATGCTACTTGCATCTGCACATCCAAACGTTTAACAACTATCAGACTTCATATATAAATCATACAAGTTATGGAAAGTGGCTTAAGTAAATCGAAAGGTCACTTTAATCACTTTTTGTTATCTTGTCTCTAGTCGGTTTTAACTGTGTTAACCCACCTCAAATAGTGATTTATCGTTGTGCTCGTCCACAACAAAAACGATTCTTGGAACTTTCGCTTCAAATAAAATCCATATCATGACCCTCATTGGAAAAATTATTTCCAGAAGAAAAATGATCAAGACGTAATAAATAATCTCACATGAATTACGCGTGTAATGTTCAACTTAACTCGATAATATTTATTTATTTTTTCGAGATTTGTCTGCATTGATAAAAATGATATGCATATATATATACTGATGAATGTTGTAAGTTGTAACGCTTATTTATTTGTTGTTACCCAGAATGAACTCTAAATATATGACGTCTGATGGGAGTTTAAATAGATAACAGTTTTCTTATACCCTGAACTCAGCATATTTTATTCTTGCAATTCAACTTTTTACTGTAAAACTAAACTACGCAAATTTTGAGATGTCTGCGACGACATAGTAAGTTCACGGTTTGGTGTATACTAAAATTTATGTTAGACATATAGCACATGTGTATGATTATGAATTAGTCTAAATGACCAGGTTTGGGTTACCAAAAAATGAATATAAATATGCATGTGATGTAGGTGCGTATGTAAAGGAGTAAGGATGAGCTTTGTTCTAAAACAACTTTGGCTTGGCTGTTTGTAAAAATTTACGATGAGAATAAAAAAATTAAAACGTATGTTTTATTGATGTACATTAGAATTATTAGTGTAATTTTACAAGCTTCAATTTGAAACCTTGTTTTCTGTGATAGCAATTAATAATTAAGTATAGATGAGACAAAAGGCGCACTTATAAATGTACGACTATGTCAAATTTAATCAATAATATCTTTTTTATGTTGTTGTCTCTCTCTCCGTTCCCAACTTAAACCAGACTACTTAAAACCCATCTTATACTAAGCCACATTCTGTAGCATGTGGCCACTATTATATTCGTTAAATCGACCAAAATATAATATTATGCTATGAAAATGAAAATATATGTCTACATTTACGTCGAATATGTAGTAGATTATTAGTTAGTTATCAACAAACTCCCCTAATTACCTTTGTATGTATATTTAATATTTCAGCGACTGAGCAACACGGTTTAAATTAGTATGGCATGCAGTATTATAATACTAACATAAATATCATAATAACGAATTACATTTCGGCCTTAATTACTTTTAGCATGTTTGTTTTTCTCCAGATTTTGCCAAGAGAAAGGAATATCACAAGACTAAGACTGAAGACGGTGTTTTTTTCACGCTTCCAAATTGAAAGCCTAAAAGTCTAGTCCCAAAGGCCACGTTGAAAAATGCAACACTAAGAAATACAGTTAAACAGCTTTGCAGAGGAGAGGAGAAGGACAGAATACAATAGCGTGAAAGAAGGCAACGGCAAGCCAAGCTTTCATTACAAACGGCAACCCAAGCAAACAAAGCATTGAAAGGGAAAACTGAGCAAAAGTGGTAGCCAGAAAAGGCAATAAATGGAAACCGGAACAGCTTGCAAATAAAATGGTTTTATTTACTGCTCCCAGTACCGACGACCACTACGACGACGAGGACGACTAAAGCTGCTCTGGAACTGCCTGGAATAGTCTAACATACTGCTCGAAAATAATATTATGAGCTTTTTTACAGAAGGACGCGGCGGTAGTGTGATTCTCTCTATTATGCTGTTCTACATCTTCCACAAAAACTGTTTGATGACTACTGTGTACTTGTGCAGAGTGCAGACATGCGACGAACAAATCATGCGTAAATAAGTGAAATGAACAAAAACACCAAAACATATAGCGTAAAAACTAGTAGTAAAGCTGGCTGGACAAAAAGTGATAGTCTGAAAAAAACATTACACTATTTTCGTTATATTTATAAAAGATCGGATTGGATAATGTATTTATGTCATCACAATAATTTTCGGATTACTTTCTTGGAAAGTGCCATTAACTTTTCTATGAACACAAAAGCTTGATCTTACATATATTTCAAACGGTCATTTTCTCGCTTTTCTTTTTTTGGTGTTTGTTGGAAGTGGAGGGGGTTCTTTATCATCATTACTGATCTGCAATGGTGAATGGACAAAGAGAAAATAGTAGATGAGATGAGATGAGGAAAAAAATAGTAAAATATGCGGTGTAATGGGTTCCCTGTGTAAGTGCGAGTAAATGTAATATAAATGTAATGTGATGCAAAAGCAAGTTAAACAACTAGCCTTGCATTTGCAGTCTTTATTTTTTCAAGTCAAGTGTTTCATATGAAAACTTGGCTTTGGCTTTCGTTGGTTCTTCTTGGACCACTATATCCACTACTATCTAGCTTTCTGGTTTCGTAGTAAAGTTCCTGGCTGCCTGGCCTTATACTACGACGACCACGGTTCTCGTTTATTTTTTTGGACTACTACACATCATCAGCATAATAGGTCGAGAGAGATATGTTTGTGTGTAATAATATATATTTTTTCTTTGAAGGAATAAAGGATAAGAGTATCTCCGTCAGTCAGCCAGAAAAAAACTAAATTCTTGTCATGATGATGGTGTTATGTGAATGTGAGTATAATATGTTGAATAGTACACAAGGTGTTTCTGTTCATTGCTGGTTTGGTGAACGTGAACAGTGAAGTGAACTGGCTGAAAAATCGCTGGACTGCTTCTATTTTGCTACTGGAACTCCTACTCAGTCAGCTCAAAGTAAAGAATATGAACAAGCCAGGCCAGACCAACAGAAAACACAGCAGTTAAAAAGATGCAGTGAGAGAGCAAGTTTACCAAAAAATGAGGTATTTTGTGTTCTCAGAAAACTGCTCTTGTTCGTTACATTCAGAAAAAAACCTTAATAAAAACAGAGTAATAAATATACCTAATGCAAAACAAGCAAGTACGGTATAATTACATAAAAATTCCACACACATTTTAAAAGAGTTTTGCACAGGGTTACATGAGAGAGAAGGCTATGAGTAATTCTTTGTGTTGATTTGCTACAAACACAAAACAAATGCCATTTTTATCATCATCATCATCAGCTCATGATCATCACCAACCAACATCTCTAAACAGAAAGAAAAGTGCACAGGCTGAGAGTGTTTGTATGTGTCATGCTCTCCCTTTAGCCACAAGAAAAGTTTTCGAGTAATTAGCTTGAATAATTTATATAATGAATCTACTTTATTTCAAAGCATGGTGATCTTGGTTTAAGAATGATAATTTTTTAATAAGTTGTTTTTGTAAAAACGGTTATTGTGAACCGTTACCAAATCACGATACACACGGGGCTGTGTACATGTATAACCTGTGGATGATCAGATCAAATCAAGTGCTTCATAAACATAAACTTTGATCTTGAACTAACACGAAAGATCTGCAATTTAAAGGATCTATAACTATTTATAGTAAACTTACATTCAACAAAGTAGCAATAAATGGTGCCACCACATCACAAAGTGACATGATGACCTATGTTGGTTTACAGGAATTCTAAAATATGAAATGTAATCGTTCTCGTAAATATTGTTTCCAAACATCCAAAGTATTCCATTAGACAATTAATCATTCATTTAAAAAATTGTCTTGCAAAATATTCTACAAAAAAGTTTCTCATCTTTTGTGAAGTGTATAAAGTTGGTATGCGTTTTAACTCCACAACTGAATCTTTACAAGTGATTTACAAGTGCTCCTTTTCGCCTACTTCCTTTTTTGCAATCGTCATCGCCCGTGAAGTTTCAAAAAGTATACCCAGCTGATTCCTTTTATAGTGGACAGTAGAATAGTGCGCAGTACATTGTACAATTGTTCATGTTAAAAGAATGTGCAAAAGTTTTGTTCATTTGAAAAACAATCAATAAATTAAAACAGTTTTGTGCAAAACGGTCTTCTTTTTCTTGTGCAAAAAGTGATAAATCAGCGAATAAGCTGGTATGTGCTTTAGTTTTGTGATTGTGACAGCAGCAGGACATAATAGATTGGGGAAAACATAAAAATAAATTGTTAGTGAAAGCATTAACAGTACAGACAAAAATTAAAAATGCACAAATCAGTAGTAAATGGAAAGCCTGGCAAGGGTCAGGAGGAGTCCCATTTGAAGGTGTTAAGGGAGCTTAGCCATATTACGGGAAATAGATACTGCTTTGACTGTGGTCAGAGGGGACCTACTTATGTCAACATTACTATTGGCTCTTTTATCTGCATGTCTTGTTCCGGTTTGTTGTAAGTCAATCAAAATATATTTGATGCATTGACCATTTTTATTTTGTAGAAGATTCAAGTTCATTTCATTTTCTAGACAAGTTGCAACCATTTCAATCAATTAAAAAATTATTTTGACGTTGTATAAAGCATTGTTCTTTTTAGCACATTTTAACTGTTGACAGTAAGTGTATGTGCATTGTGCATGTGTATGCAAACATATCATACTTCATAGCTAGAGTCACCGTCGAAAGGTAATACGTAATGAGTCATTGTAAAAATGACTAATGAATCTGGTTTCATGCAAAAGCGATTTTAGTAAAAGCTTATGTCAATTTTTTCACATAAAATCAATGCAAGGTCTTTTTTTATCCTTCGAAAAGGCATTTGTAATTTGTTTGCGTACTTACTACTTTTATGTATTTTCAAAAACACTAAATTACTTACTATATGATTTACGATCATCATCACGTAAAAATAAGCAATACATGTACAAATATGTATCTCTGATACCAAAAAGTTTTGAGACTTTTATTTTTCGTTTATGCACATACTTAAATCTATATTATATGTACATGCATCCCAACGACAGGTTCACTTTCTCTTTTGTTCGCTTTTTGTTTTCTCAGGTTTCATGAATACCATGAAAGGATTAAGATATGAAATGTGAAAAAAGTAATGGGTTCAAGAATATTTTTCATGCATGCAAACATAGCTATGCATACATTCATACTCATTAAACATCAGTTTAGCTTTCTTTGAGATTTAATTCCTATTCTTCTTGAATGTTTTACAGGAGAGGACTGACACCACCTCATC
>JAQFXM010002951.1:0-22263 GCA_034693345.1 Entomobrya multifasciata
GTGTCTTCACATGTCTCTACATTACATGTCATGCTTCATCTTCGTCTTTTCTTCATGTCTTGACATGACTTGTTAAAAGGAGTTTCATGACGTCCAGACATTTCCCCCGAAAAAAATATAATTTACTGTTGCGTTAAGAACGTGATGCAAAGATATTATTATGTCTACTGGAGCAAACAGAGAAATAAATGATGCTACTCCCGAAAGTCATTTTTTGTAACAATGCTCCTGTTCTCGGATACTGACACTGACGAGATTAAATTATCTTTCCCTTTTCTCCTTCTGTTTGCATAAACCTCATCTTTATACTTGTTATGCATGATGATGATATGATATAGTAGTATTTCATGTAGTGCAACAATTTAATGTTTTATAATGCCAGGGTTAGAGCCCCGCATGGCATAACAGATGTAATGGAACAAAACAAAACCAAAGCCAAGGTCAAATGAAGTGCATAGATGTCCCCTTGAGACTACGGAAAAACGCAAAACATCTTATTGAATAAAAAATGAAGAAAAAAAGATGTACAGAAAAATTCCAGACCTATGGACAAGATTACTAGACAAGACATGGATAAAATAGTTTGCCTCTCGGTTTTGCGTTTTAACAAAAATAAATGTACTTAAAGCTTGAATGAAGTTTCTTCTTCTTTTTTGCAAGCTGTTTTTTTGCCAATTGTGTTTGGTTGTATTGAAGATATACAGAAAAAAGTAAAGTGAAAGCAGCAAAGAAAAGTGTTTGGAATGCATTTCGCAACTCAATACGTGATGATGTTGGGTGTAATGGATAACATTTCTGTGTACATTTGGAATGCGGAGGAGGGATCAGGGATCATGCTGATTTTAAACCTTAAATCTTAACGCCTAAGTCAAAGCACATTGCATTTTATATTTTTCTCCCAGTTGGGGGCCCGTTTTATTTCGGATGATGATACGACGACGAGTTAGTTTAAGTAGAATGGTTTGCAATGCGATAAGGTTGGGGAGAAACGCCTCAATTGTCTTAACTTTTATCACTCTTCGCAAAATAGAGTAATGGTTTCTGCAGAAAAAGCATGACAGTTATTTTTATTGTCTTTGTAGCATGAAAAAATAGTTCAAAGTGAACGTGTGTAATGAAGAGCAATTTCAAAGATAGTGGTGGTATATGGCAAACCAGTGAGCCTGCGGACTACAAATAATTTTTTTCTTTCTAGAAGTACATTAATGATCTCTTGGGAAAGGAGGGAATAGTTGTTTTTCGTAAAAAGTACTGCGTGACCCTTTTGGCAAGATTTTTTGTTGTTGAAAGGCTGCGCAATAGACAAGTACAAATGGATGTTTTTTTCTCCCAATTTTTATTTTAATTGATCTCAATTTTTAAAACTAGGACACTAGTTTTTTGTTTAATGGTTTATTTTTATCTCTTTTCAAATAGAACAGAAAAAAGTCGATTGGTCAATCTCTCATGATGTCAACAAGTTGAAACTTAATATGATACATTGCTCTCGTTACTCAAAAAACCAAAAGGTTTGATATAAATAATGGTATTGGTTTGGATATAGAAAAAGTTGACAGTAGCACAAAAAAAACATTTTATTTTCCAAGTATAGTAAAAGTTTGTTTTTTGGTAATCTATTTTGTCCATATAGAAAGTTTGGTCGATGTTGATGCATAAATATTTGTTGATGTCAACCAACTTTCTCCCTTGATAATAATAATCTGAAGAAGAGGATAAAATGAAAAATAACAGTTCTATCTATATAGAATCCATCTATTCATATTTTTGCCACAATCCTTCCTTTCTAGAAAAAAGTGTCCTACCTATTCCACCCTTTGATCAAAAGGTCCCATGGATCCAACTGAAACTTTTTGATTCTTTATCTGTTTGTCTGAATGTTGGCAACAATTGGAACAAAGCCAATCCAAAACGCATTATTTTTCTCTTAGCCAAGAAAACAGGCAGTTTCAGAAAAAGCTGGAAATGAGAGTTAACTCCAGCGTGTACTTAAATCAGGACACTAGTCACGTGGTATATTGCACTGCTTAAAAAGTTTGTACATTTGATACAGTTCCGTATTCCAACAAAAAAACTGGATCACAACTAGAACTGTGGATCAGAACTCAACGCTTAACGGCTGGCTTGGTTTTATTTAGGGAGAAATTGTAACTTTTGTTGGGAAAAGTTAAGTCAATAATATCAAAGCATAATAGTAATTCCGTACAACTAGTACTACCACTGCATTATATCAGATTGAGATGGAGAAACGTTGTAAAAGTTGTAACAAGGAAAGGGAAATGGGAGCAATGAGGATACGCTGTGCTGTGTAATCTATATTTATATTCGGGACATTTTCTCGGGAAAATCCAGGCCCTGGGAGAAAATTGGCTAGAAAGATAATAGAGAGAAATGGAGGATCTAATTTGGGAAAGTGAACAAGTTAAAGTAGAATGAGTTAGTCTGTTGGGGACAGTAAGTGGAAGTACATTGCATGGCACCACCAACAAACATTTTCACACATTTTCCTCTTAAAAATGCACTGTTGACTGTAAAAGAACTTTTTGGAGTAAGGATTTTGTTGTTGCGCTGAGCATGGAAGCAAAACGGGTACAAACTGCAGGGAATAAATTTAATATGGAATAGTATAATAGAAATGCTGTAGTCACCATTTGAACGTAACTTCAAGGTAATGGTAATGCACCTGCAAAAAAACTATCCTGGTTTTTATAAATAGAAATTCGGAAATGCAATCCATGGAACTGATACATTCTATCTCTCAAGTCTGAGAAATTGATCTTTTGATTTGTGTTCATGTAATCTCATCGTCATTACTGTCATTACATTATAAATTCAATTCCGTATGACCTAAATAAGAAAAATGTTGCATTCTTTGAAGTATATTATCTAGGAAATTATTGAGCTTTGCTAGTGCTTCCGTATTTGTATTTGTTTAATATTTGCAAAAATATGTAAATGTGCATTACAAATAGAAAAATAAATGCATTTTTTGCTGAAATTCTGAGATTAAAGAATATAAGCCTTACATTCCAATAAAAGTAAATACAGTAATTTCAAATTTAGAACTACTCACCACAAAATTTGAAGAGAAAGACAAGACAGTCAAGTCAAGTATTATGGAGTAGTCATGTTTCACTCTGATCTGATTAAATAATTTGATATAATCTCTTGACATTTTAGTTGAAGAGTGTCTTTTAAACTTATTGTCATGGTACTGTTTGCCTAGATTATCTGATGTCAGATTATCTCAGATTGCGTCCTTTAGTTACACCACGGAGGGTAGGCACTCTAGCCAATTTAATGCTTAAAAAATAAACGGCTATTTCTAAACTACATAAAGCACCGTTTTTCCAAATTCTACATTAATTTGCACTGTCAATTTGACAGATTTAAAGAATTAGTGTAATTTTTACGACCACTCGCTTATGAGCATACCATATGACAAATATCATTTATATACATATTACCTGTACTGGGTTCGTCTATTAACTGACTACATACTAATTGAAATTGAAACTGAAATGCAATGTAGGCATGAAGGAGTAGGAGAGTACGAAAATGGTTTACTGAAAAGTGATTATCCTGAATTTATCAAAACAGCTTTTATCACTATCACGCTGAGTTGGTACATATTGTTTGTAAAATTGCGATGCCCATCTATAAACAGCAATTACTTTAATCCGATGAATTTCTACTATTGTGTGGGCTTACTAATAATGAAAAAATTTGAGACGAAAAGTTTTAATGGACAAGTCCCAAAAGCCAATTATCTTCCTAGAGGGAATTTCTAAAATTACTGCAAGGACCGATTTCGTTAGCTTTCATTGACAAGCTACAATACAAGATCTATAAATTACAGGGACGATGACGATATTTCTCCAATGCAAAAAAATCTTCTACACAGTGCAATTTTTATACATAACTTTCATTTTGTCATTATTTAACTTACATATACATAAGTTTTAAATTTAATATATTATTGTCTTTCAATTTTTATCTCTCTGCGTAGAGTTTTCCCCCCAGAAATAAATTGCCTCGATCCTAATATCCCAAACCACCATTTTCCATTTTCTTGTTGTCAGAAATTTTTTCATTTTTCTTGGCATCGTAAAGAAGCTGTTGATGTTGTCCTTACAGAAATCCCTTAAGTATCCTGTACTGAAGGAAGAAAGAACGGCTTTAATACAAAATGATGTAGATATAACGCACTATGTTACCTTGCCTTGTATAGATAGATTATAGATGTCTTATATCTTTTTTTCCATCTACCCTTCGGGTAGAAGGTGGAAGCTGGATACTTTTTCGCTTCAGAGAACTAATTGGGTAGGTAACTCGCAGCACATCAAGCAATCTCCATTCACCACATTAGCTACGCAGTACTAGAAAACTGCTATATATAGACAATAGAGTGGAGATCCAAGAGAAAGTGGGAGTTTGTGGGAAAAGTTGGAGATGAAAAAATCACGCACATATTCATACGACAAAAACCATTGTGCACTCTATATAGCAATTTTTTCAATATGTCTTTAATGACTTTTGACTTTTCAATCTGATTATTTTAAATTGGCAGGATTGAATGACATATCGAATGATGGGAGTAATAGTAATAACAATAACAACAATGCTACTCTCGAGAATAAGTTCCAAATTTCAATCTTCCTTGTTTTCAATACATGTTTTGCAGTAAGTAAAAATCTAAGGAAAAAAAATGCACAGTCAAGCTAAAAATGTGTCCTATTATTCTAAATCTTGAGTGATTCCGAGAATCCAAGAAAAGGAAAGGATGGTGAAAGCTTACTGATGGAAAAAAGATATAAAAAATGGGCCCACATACTTACATGGTAAACATTTTTATAAATGGCTACATTGCATATAATATTGTATCAAGATGTTGCATCGTTCAGCAGAGATGTATACGACTGGCCCATTTCCTTACTTTTACCCTTTTCCGGGAATAAAAAATCTCACATGTCAGTAAAACAGAGTCTTTTGAGGTAAGAAAAGTTGGAGAAAAGGCACACAAAACTGAAACCACTTCAATTAAGATAGATAGTAAAAACGTAGAAAAATCTCGCAAAGAAACATAATTCATGCATGGGCCGGGTAACTGGATGTGCTGTGGCTTTGTGAGCTACTTTTGTGTTTTCTTTTATTTAATGCTATGGGGGCATACACAATATGTAAATATATTTCCTGAGATAGAGCTTCACAGTTCCCCCGACATAAACAAAAGAGATGTATAATATAATATGTACATTACACACAGTTTGTTCGTACAGTGGGGTAAACAACCCAATTAAATGGCTTTATGACTTTTTTAACGCAAGTACTACGCCTACAACATGAGTGAAAGTCATGTAGCATAACTACGCCTTGCATGCCTCCAGTAATACATAGCATCGCCTCCAAATTAATAATTGAGCATTGAGTGCACTCAATATTTATTTAGAAGGTTGGATAAACACAAACTTTCTCCTATATCTAATCATGTTTTTAATTCTATTTTTACAGATTTGGGATTTAGTGTTCCTCGAAGGCTCCGAAGTACTTCTCCGCACCGCTCTAGTTCTGTGGACGGCTATTGAACCGTAAGTTACTATAAAGTCAAACGCTAAACCAAAAACAAATTTATTTATTGTCACCCCTACTTTCTATCTCTCCATTCTTTGAAAACTTTCCTTTGTCGGCTATTTTTATTCTTAAGTTTCTACTTTTTTCCTCTCTGCTGAGTTTTAACTTCAGCAGGGCGTTAACTTTGTATTTTTCTTTGCCGGAAAGTGAAAGTACTTTGTTCATTCTTATTTTAGGGTGACCGACCACCGGCCACCATACAATGTTATCTCACGTCTCACTCAAAAACACAAAGTTCAAAGAACATCTTTCTATTTTGCTACCGTGTGCAGTTCAGTCTGGTTCTCATTCGCAGCTTTTTCCTACTTCCTGCTGCTCAGTTGTTATTTCTCATCGCATGTCTTCTGACTTGTAACGTGCAACGGACACGCTACAAAAAAAGATGTTCTTTTCCTTTTGTTTTTTATACCACATGCATGATGACGTTGATGATATTGTATTGAGAATTATCTAGAAAGCTACAAGACTATAAAAATGTTTGGAAGGATTTAGGTATTTTGTTCATGTATGTCCTAAGAAAAAACACGAAACAATGAAACATGTCCAAAAAGCATGTAACTTCTGAATGTACTGTGCTGCTGGTGGTTTACTCTCTGAATCGCGAAACAGTATATGATCATGAAGTATAATCTTATAATCACTTTTGTAAAAGCAACAAAACAAAAGAACAAAGGGATGTCCGTTAAAGATGGTCACTAAATCTGGAGGATGTATTCATGTCAGTTGTCAACAGCAGCTGAAGATGCTAACATGTCCTACTTTCACTTTTCTCTTTGTCCACTTCATTAATTCTATTTTTCTTTCCTTTCCCGTATTTTTCTTGAGAGGAAGTATAACATGTACATATAAGTTTATTATATTGATTTCGGGTACTTTTTTTGGTTTACAGGAGAATCCTCGCTGTCAACTCTGCTGACGAATTTTACAGCATAATGGGCGTTGTTACCCGTGAAATGCTTGAGTTGGGCATGATGGACCCCAATGCTCTTGTCAAATGCATTGTTTCTGTTGGTCCATTCCCTTTCCCAGGATTGGCAGACCTGCGTCAACAGCAGCGAGCCATTATACAGCAGGACACTCCATATAAATCCTTCTTCTTAGCGAAACGAGAACTGGATAATTTAAAAAGGCATTACGCTGCCATGAAGGACAGACAGAAAGCAACAACAATCATTTTGAGAGGCCTAGAAACGTCACGGATTAGGGTGCCAGGTCAGAGATCAAACAGTTTATTCGTGGCTCCCACAATGAAAAAGCAAATGGTCAACTTGGGAGTGAGTCAGAACAAGCAAAAAATGAGACGTGCCAGTAGTGGAGGTAAAGGGGCATTGTGCAACAACAACATCAATAACCTGAATAGCAACAACCTTAATAATATGAATGCAGCAAGAGGTCAACAAAAGGGAATACCGGGTCAAAAGGTTGTTAGTGGTAAGCAAATAACAATGACATGGGATAAAGCTGCGCCAAAAATCAGAAGCAAGCAATTCCGACGACGGAGAACAGCGTCTGCGTCAAGTGGTCACACGGATAGCTCCAGTGACACGGAATTGTGCGATAGCAACAGCAGTTTGTCCAGCGATTCTTCGGACAGCGAAGGCGTTTGGAGTGAAACAGATGGAAGATGGAAGAAACCAAAGGCCACTAAAAAGTCGAAATCAGACTCGCCTTGTTCCGTGAGTTTGAAGTCAAACAAGTCAAACTTGAGCCTTTGTCCAGTACCACTTGAAGAAGAGGTCAAACCCTCAACAACAGAATCGATACCAGAAATAGTAAACGGAGCACATTGTCATGATGATAATGATAAGTCATCTTTGCCACCATTGGAAACCCCTGAAGGTAGTCATAGCCATAGCGCCAGTGGTGAAGATCATGCATCATCTGAGGAGGGATCCCCTCCTACCAGCGGCAAAACACTGAATGCAACTAAAATATTAGATACCAATGACAGTCAACATTTTCTTGAGGAGATAAGTAGATTGGGAAAGAGTGATAGTTTTTATGAAAATTTAAGCAAACGCATTTGTGAGCTGCAATTTCAAAACTTGCGTATTCTCAACTCATGCCAAACCGCTATTGACCCGAAAAGTTTGATGCTACCCGAATTCGAGCGAAGTCCATTGCCCAGCCCCATGGCAACTGAACATGCAGGCGATATATTTCTTCAAGATAGCTCACTCAAATTGACTCCAAACCCAACTCCCAAAAATTTCTTGAGTCCAAGAGGCTCCCTTTCCTCGCTAAGTGATTGTCATCTAGGTGCAAGCAGTCTTATAAATAGTCCGTTACGTAGTCCTTTAAGTCCTGTACCAAGTCTAGATGCTCCCTTACCTAAATCAAGACGAAGTTCTTATACAAAAAGATCTTCCAGTGGAAATAGATCAAGTCAGTCGATATCCAGTCTGGACATTCCTGATATTTGTGTGGACGGACCTATGGGAACGAAAGTAACAAGCACTAATGGAAATCTAGATGAGTTTGAAGAGTCGTCAGAAAAAATCGCTGATTCTGTTGCCGAATTCATACTTTCGCTAACCACTGATCGGAAAGAGAATACTGCTGAAATAACTGAAAAGGTAAACTCACCCAAGAGGAATAGCTCAGGCCTTACCTTGGATTTGAGTGGGTGTAACTCAGAGGGTAGCGGGGGAATCAAGGCCTTCACTCCTTTGAAAACTCCTGATTTCCTACAACTAAACTCCTTAGTACGTCATAACTCCAAAGACAACGTTGACTTTGGAGGGGATGAGGTGATCGTACCCGGTAAAGTTGATATAAAGAGTTGTCTTGTTAGCCCAGTTTTGAGTCCTGATCTCACAGAAACAAGTCTGAAAAGTAAAAATGGAAAGGGATCACCAAGTAAAAGTCCTTCAAAAGATATATCCTTTCCCCCAAGGCCAAGAAATTTCCCTGTTAGCCCTGTTGACGAATTTTTGCTTGCATATAATCCACAATCAACAGCAGCAACAAAAAATGGTTGTCACGCCCATGACGATGATCAAGAAGATGAGTTTCTTTGTAGGAGTGGGGGTGCGTGTCATGGGGATGATGTATGTTTCCCTACAACAGCTTGTCCATGTCAATGCCAAACTACCGAGGAGATAAATGCTGTAATCCGGCAAAATATTGCGATACTTCAGAGACTGAAATTGAAGCCAGCCTATGACTTGGCTTTGGCGGAGGGAAGTATTGATGGGGGTGTGGGAGAAGATGATGAGTATGAGGATTTGGAGGAGTACGAAGATGGAGAGGGTTCGTCCTGTTCTGATTATTCGGGTGGATTTCCGGAACTTACAAATCTATCCAAGGTAAATGATCCAAAAGGAGATGACAGCTGCAGTTCGGATCGGGACTCAGGAGTTCCTACATGCTCTTCTAAGAATTCACTGTCGAGAAAGGCGAGCAGTGAATGTAGTGGGGGTAAAAAAGGATGTTCTTCAACTTTGCGACATCAGGACTCTTCGGGATGCAGTAGTGGAGGAAGTAGCAGCACGATAGCGACAGCAGCTTCCACATCCTGTCAGCAACAGCAGCAAACTGGATTCACTATGGTAACCACGACAACAACGCAGACGGAGAAATCACGAAGGAGAAATAGTAGTGGAGGGGGAAGTGTTAATAGGTCACAAGTTAGAAGAAAATCATTGACAAGAACTTCGAGTGGACAGGAAGGCGAAAATAAGCAGAAGAAAAATTTCAATCCTTTTCCAACAACAAGGAAAGCTCGTGTTAGAACGTCAAAATTTGGTTTATATAATTAGGGAATTTGCTAAATGTTGTACATATGCATAGTTTACACTTTTTACAGTATATTTATTTGCTGTAAATTGTAATATTTAAACTGTGGATATTTTTTGATGAAAAGATGCTACCTAGAAACTACAGAGATCTGTAATGTGTTGTCAGTAGTCGCACTGCACCACATGTTAGTCTCCAGCACTGATTACCTTGATTATTTAGTGAAAATATGAAAAATTGGAAGCACAAAAGTATGGATAAATCTATATTGTTTATTGATGAGTAAAAATAATTTTTACAGCGCAATAATATTGTATTAAACTTTACAAAGAATATGAAACGATGAATGTTTAAATGTAAGATGTTGTAGATGATGATGATGTGGATAAAAAATGTGGGAACTGGTAAATTGGAATCAGGATGCCTTTTAACAGCCCTTTCAAAAAAGCGGTGTGTTAGCTTTAGATTCGTTTGTTTTAGACTGTATTTTAAAATGATGGGACAATTTGTGAAACGGAAATATTATGGAGTATTTGTATAAAATGGTCCTGCGCATCATTATACGACAATTTGTTACGAGCAAATGCTGTTGATTCGGTTGTAATGTAAATAATCTTGCAAAGAAATCAGTTTAAGTGTAAATATAAATATTAGGATTAAAAAGTTTATAAATGTTCACTGTTGAACTTGAAATTATCTTGAACTGGTACTTCTAATATTGCTTTTGTAGAACCATTCTGGATAGATTTATTATAAGAGTGCAATGTTAGCTTAATTTAAGTACATTGTGCAAAAAGTATTATTTCGTTTTAAACCGTTAAATGTATTAAAAAAGAATTACCAGTGAAATTAGATGTTAAACTATGTATATGAGAACATGCATACAATTTTATGTCATTCTGAAATTTTTAATCTGAGTATCATAATATATTTGTGTAATGTAGATACCTAGATATATGTATTGTGTCAATATTAGTCAGTTTAAAATCTGTAATGTAATGGGAAAATAATCAGTGCAATGGGAAATATTGTACTTGTGAGTGGACTGGAATGATCTGTAAATAAAATTATATTATTGTTTATGTACTGCTGCATGCTGAAAATTCAGTTTTTATTTCATCAACAAAATTTCAAAATAATGGATGTTTTCATTAGACTAATTTCAAAGACTAATACATTACTCATTCACTCAAAGTGATTTGATTTGAAATCACAAATCAATGGTTTTGGTTTAAAAACCTCAAAGCATTTATGCATGCGACATGCGACACTCATCAAGATAAAGAATGAAAAATACTCAATACTTAATGAAATGATTGATCATCGAATGTATTTTCCACGAGTAAATGAGGATGATTGATTTGACTTGACAGTCAATTGTAAGACAATTTTAACGATAAATGTTCAAGTGTTGGCAATCCATTTCACCTTTACCTGATATTCTATCTATCACTCATCAACTATGTAAATTTATGGCCCATGGCATGGCCTATGGTTGTGTTGTATGCCGTTATCACAATTCAAGCATCAAACATAAATTTTTATTTATACTAGATAAGTTAAATCCTAGGATTTCTTCCGTACGTACCGTGTCACAGTCACAGTTGCATGTTGCATTGTTGCATAGCATTAGATCAGCATAAATCAATCTGCTAGAAATCTGCAATTTTTTGGAAAAACGTAACTAGGTTTCTTTTGTTTTCAAAGTTAATCAATTTAGTCATGAAGATAACACTGCACTACTACATAAGTTAAATTCAGTAAATTGTAAAAAAACTAATTCATTGGCATTGCATACAAGAAATTATCCGACTGTCACTGTTACACTACAAGTAATTATGGGTATGAAATTTATGCCTGTGTATTATCGTTGATTGACATCGTGTTTTTACGTTATTCACTCAAATAAGAGTTGATTGTCAACTGTGCGTCGCATGCGCAGAGTACACACTTCAAGCTTATCGTAATCGTAGCCAGAAACTATGATAACTGTTTCAGGTTCAAATTTTGCATGAAGACAGTTCTTTGAAACGCCTCACCCGAAGATCACGTTTACATTGGACCTATTCCAAAATGGCTACAATGAAATTAGTTTTGTTACCTGTAGCATTGCTACTGATTCACGTAGCCCCAGAAACCCATGCTAGAGTTGTAGTTGGCCAAAGTGTTATCGAGAATCCTAGCCGACCACCCGTTCATTTCAATGCCGATGGAACCTTCAAAATAGCCACCTTCACGGATTTGTAAGCACATTTCAAATTTCAGTTAATTGATCACAATAAGTCACGTAAAAATTATGTTGCTTATGAACATTGTTTTGCATAAAGGCATTATGGCGAGGGTGCTGGATCAGACTGGGGTCCCAGCAACGACATTAAGTCCACCAAAGTTATGTTTGATATCCTTTCCTGGGAAAATCCTGACTTCGTCGTCTTCACCGGGGACATGATGTCTGCTGAAGTAATGTTTCCAAATGGCACAGAAACGATGGACCAACTTCTTGAACCTGTCGTCAAAGGAAACTACCGCTGGGCTTCTACATACGGCAATCACGACATTGGAAACAATGTTACCCGAGAGGAACTCCTTCAAGCTGAACAAAAATACAATGGAAGTTACACACGTCAGGGAGAAGCAGGTCTTGTGGGAAACACAAATTACTTTGTCCCAATTTATCCACCTGTCAATAGTTCCAGCAATGCTACAAATGATAAACCTGCTATGATTCTTTGGTTTTTTGATTCTCGTGGAGGCAGAAATTCCTCTGGGGGCATTTCCGCTTATGTTGACGAGTCTGTTGTGGAATGGTTCAAGGAAAACGTAAAAAGAATGAATGATACTTGGGGACCTATTTCATCTCTCGCATTTTTTCATTATCCCACGTAGGTTCAGATTTAAACAAAAAATGTGATGAAAAGGATTTTATTTTTATTTTATGTTATATTTTTTAATTGTCAGGGACGAATACAAACCGATTCATGATTCTATTGATGATCACCCTGAGTGCCCTGGACAACACGGTTAGTGTCTTCATTTAAAAGTTAGGCATACGCATATGCATATTACATGGAGTGTTAACTATGATTTATTATTTGAATGTAGATGACATTGTGACGCCACAAGAAAGGGACACTGGTTTAATGGACGCTCTTGTAGCTTCTGGAACTGTACGTGCAGCTTTTGTTGGACATAATCATGGTAAGCACTGTTCTGAAATTAATTAACATGAAATGTTACGGGGAAATATGCTAACGTTTTAAATTGTGG
Source organism: Entomobrya multifasciata (assembly GCA_034693345.1). Lineage (NCBI taxonomy): Eukaryota > Metazoa > Arthropoda > Collembola > Entomobryomorpha > Entomobryidae > Entomobrya > Entomobrya multifasciata. Next base: position 12,634 of record JAQFXM010002951.1, read on the forward strand.
ACAGGTAATGGATGGTGTTGCAACTACAGAACACTAGCTCTTTGCTATAACCGACAAACAGGTCATGGTGGAGGTTGGGTGGGCTGGACAAGAGGCTCCCGCATCCTGGAATTTTCTATGAGTGACTTATGGGCACCAGCAGAAAATTACATTCGATTGGAAAATGGAACCGTTGTAGATCGTTTTGTTAGTCAAGTATAAACTGTGTTACTAATATTATTAAAAATTCGTTTCAACAAAATTAAAGCAATCAATATCATATCATCAAGATCAAGTACCCTTTATTGAAAAATATTACTTTAAAAGAACGACTTCATAAAATCTTACCATCTATAAAGTTGAAGAAACACACTTCTCTATCTAAAACATAACACGATAGCTTGTCAATCTGTCGCCAAGCGACGGCTTTAGTAGCCCAACAATACAAATATTCAGCAACGCAGCATCCTCCAGTTCCATTTTGACGTGAATGTACGCTTTCAGCATTTTAATCTAAAAATTACAAACGTTATTATGCAACAATGGAATTCTAAAAAAGAAGATATCTTAAAATAACTCACCTTCTCGAGCATTTCATCTTCCATTCTTGTCCTCGCCCAAATAATCATGTCGTCCGACTCATCGTCTTTCTTATTTCTTGTTACTCCATCTCCTTTAACAACCAAAACCCTCGGGTCTTGCTTTTTATCATGTAACCCCAAACCCTTTAAAATGCTCTTAAGATCTAATCCACTACCCCCAGTGGAAAAATCATTTAACCACACATGTATCTCCCTCGCACAATCATTTGTTCTCACTGCTTGCCAAACTGTCCAGAATAACAATCCAAGCATTAGCACAACCCCCAAAATTTCCAGATTCATCTCCCTCACAAGTTTTGGGTCTGGTTTTGATGTTTCCGTTTCGTCGGAGGGGTTTTCTGCTTTTTTATTCATTTTTGCTATAACATGAAGCAATGAAAGCGCACTAAATACTGGTTTAATTATTAACTTGCCCAGTGCTTCCTTTGGCCCATTAAGCGTTTCTCCAATCATGCCAAGAATTACTGCTGACATGTACACATAAAACCAGCTATTTATCTGCAGAATATAATCGGAAACCTGGGAGTACGTCGTCTTCACCATATTCAAATGTTCAACTGTTGGGGTCACTTTATCCTTAATCCATTGATATATCAGTGCTTTAATAATCATAAAATGGAATTTCAGTGCAAAGCAAAATGTGAGGTAGACTGCCACCAACAGCGAAAGACCAATGCTGACCAACGTTTCCATGCCAATTTCAATTTTATCCATGATCGAATATTCGGCGTTCTCAAACTCATAGCGCAGCCTAGTAAAGTAACGAATCGCGTGAATGCCTGCAATTAAAGTAATAACACAGCTTATACGTAACCTGAAATTGAAGCAGAAACATCCGACACCTTTGTACTTTAGGACAAGCTTGTTCCAATGCTGAATCATACTGCAAATTTTGTAGCCATGTAACCATACGTAATCTACAGGTAGCATGATCAAAAGGTAATAAAATAATCGCTTCAAACTCTCCCCAAGGTAGGGATCATATTCGGCCTTAATAAAAGTGAATTAACGCTCAATCCAAATTGATAAGCTGTGTAGACATTTATAAAGCCCGTTAGAAATAATAGCAAAAAAGATGCAATGCTTGACACAACTTTATTTCCTGAAAAGATCAATGAAAGCCATTGTCTGGTATCCGTTGAAACCCTGTTATTAGACGCAAATGTTTCGGTGTAAAGAAGATTATGAAAAGGACAGCCAAATAGAAAAGTTGGACACATTGAAATTGCAAAAGTCCATGACCACCAGTGAGAAAAGATTGATGAGGATGGTACAGGCAATGAGTTTTTAGGATCAGTGCCGATATCGATGTTGTTTCCGGAGTGGCTGTCGCCATAGTAATCTTTTTGAATGAACTTTATTATTGTAGCTGGTTTACTGGCAATTTTCGGGGGATCAGAAGATTGTATTGGGTTGTTTTTATTGCCTTTGTAGTAACTTTTCATCGGGGAATTTCCAGAGGGAAACATCATTACAATACAATACAATGCAATTACGTGTCTGTAATGTCGTTTATTTTGAATTTGTGGATTTTCAATAGCAGAAAAAAGCAATATGTACGATGTGCTTCACAGAGCTAAATAATTTGGGAAATAAAATAGTGGTAAAGGTTATTCCTACGAATGCAAACACTCGATGATGATGAGGTAAACCAATTTTGTTGATGTTTCCACTTGACGTGGGATTTCAGTCGCGATGACGAAAATTGGCAAATAGTATTCATAATTTTATTGTTACAAGGTAGACGACATGAATTGATATCGATATCTCAATTATATTAAATGAATTGAAGATTTTGAAAAATTACTAAAATAATACTCGATATCTCCTTAACCTTCCACTCAGAGAGGGCACCAAAAATCCAACTATTGCAATCACAAGTAATGACGGCTTTTCCACTTGCATCCTCACATGAATGTATGCTTTCAGCATTCGAAACTAATGTAAAAATTAATTCAACTTAAAAAATCATGATTATTTTTATTTACATGCTTTTAAACCAAACCTTTTTAATAAATTCATCTTCGGTTCCATCTTCAAGAATGGTTGTTTTTGCCCAAATAGGTTTAATTTGACCTTGACTGGAATCCGTTAGCATGGTTACAACATTGGCTGAGTCTGCGTCACTCGTATCCACTCCCAATTCCTTCAACACGCCAATCACATTCGTTCCACCTCCCCCCACAACAAAATCATTTAACCAAACATTAATTTCCCTTGCTGTATCATTAGTCGCCACTGCTTGTCTAACCATAAAGAAAATTAAAATATACATAATCACTATTCCTGCCACATCCGCATTAATTTCTCTTATTTCAGCCGGGGCCAAAGAGTTCGTTTCTGTAACCCCATCTCCCTCGCCAGTCTCAGTTTGATCACTATGAGGACGCTTGATTAGCATACCTACTATAGCCATTATACCGCCACCTCCAAAAAACTTAAGTAAACCTTCCCCCAAATTCTCCGAGTCAGACACTGTATCAAAAACAATCATGAAAAGCGCAACAGAAAGATACAAGGAAAATATTCCGTTTACTTCCAAAATGTTATCTGCTGCCCCAGTATACAACTGCTTGATTTTATTTAAATGATGTATGTTTGGAATACATCTTTGATGAATCCATTGGTATATTATAGCCTTTACTATTAGCAACTGGAACTTGATTGCATAGCAAAACGTACAATACAAGGGAATAAATAGATGTATACAAAAATCCAATATAGCTTCTATGACAATTTCCATTTTATCCATAGTTTCCAATATGTTGTTTTCAAGCACATGCCTGGTATACGTTACGTTTCTTATTATATTCACTCCAAATATGGCCGTCATTATCAGTATGACTCGTAGTCTAACTCCTGTGGAGGCGGCGCCATATCCCTGATATTTCCAGTGGAGATGATCCCAATTTTGGATCATATTTCGGATTTTGTAACCTCTCAGCCAAATATAGTTCAAGGGCACAACAATGGGAATGCATCGCAAGAGGTAAATTAATTGCCAGCCCAATTCGGCACTGTATACACCTTGGATGAAAAGGCTGTTAAATACTTTACCAATTTCAAATGCAACAAAAGCGTTGACAACGAAGGTTGGAATTAAAAGTAAAATGGAAAGAAGGAGAAGGGGAGTCCCGAATTTCCCAGAAAATATTGATAAAAGCCAAGTCCTGGTAGCAAAAATTACTGGAGGAGGTCCATCGTCCTTTCGTTGAAAGGTGAGAAGGTAAAATGGGCACCCGATAATGAAAAACAAGAAGGTGGAAAGATTGAATGTCCATGACCAAAATGATGAGAACTGTAACTCTGTTTCCGTATAATTTTCAAATTTTTCTGTTCCAACGAGTTCTGCTGGAGCAGAAGGTGAGATAACGTGAACTTTCTGCGATTTCATGGCTAAGTAAATATTGAGTAGGAATTTTGTACTTGTGTGAATAAAAATGAAGATATACTATAAGCACGCGTGATCCACTTGAAATAAAGTAAAGAATTGATCGATAAAAAGTAATCGATACTCTTGATTTGATTATCTACTTGAGAAACTTTGCTTAGAGTTATTTTTTGAACACGCACGCGATTATGAAAACTAATAACTTGTTTACCAACTAGATTATGATAAACACTAGGGGACATGAAAACCGAACTAGGTCACGCCATGAACTTCAAAATAAATATGCACAAAATAAAATAACTACAGTTATAAATTTTATTTGCGAGATTCATAATATAGAAATACATAAATCAATATATATATATCGTTGGTTAACCTAAATAAATTATCATTTAAAATTAATACACTAAAAAGACAACGTCTTCACCGTAAAACTATAGTACTTCAACATTATAAAATATTTTACAAATCCACAGAATTATTCATAAAACAAAAGGTTTCAAGAGCCTTTTTTGTCTGACAGTTTGATTGTTATTTAATCAATAAATAATAAATAATAATGAAAAGTCCAATTAATGGATGAATACCCAACTGATTAATACTCATAAATTAATTATTACCGAAAATGAAACCCTTTATAATTGAGAATCAGTTTAAAAAAAATCTTTTTGAAGTTCATGAACTGCAGTCGGAATGTTTTCAAGTCAGAAATTAATATGTCCTTCTCTTCACCTGGCTCCGTGTTACACGATGGAATGGATTTGCAGTGGCGAATTCCACGTCCAAGGACACGGCCGATTCTCTCGCAACAATAATTGGTGCGGAAGTACGTCGTGAGGACTTTCGTTTGTTTAACGCAGGAACCTACATAAAATAAATCAAATTCGTACAAATAAGTTTTCGTTTAAAAAATCATTTTTACAATTCCACGAAAATATTTCTGTTGGCAAATACCGGTAACAGCATGGACTGGACTCTCCGCTTCTTCAGAACTCGCACTGGTCCGTGAGAGATTTTAGGACTACGCCGACGTTTTGTAGCCTGGACTGCTTTCTCAGGAGTCTTCAATTTTTGATGACTCTGCAAAATTTTGTCCGCCACTTCTGAAAAGGAAGTTAAAATTCGTCTACGCACCGGTGTTCCAATTACGTTTTGAACTGGACGTCTTCGCTGAGGTGTCCCTGCAGTTCCACCATCCTCTCCAACTTTCATTACGGCTGGGCTGCAATCTTGTCCACTACTGCCTGGAGTCCTCCGCCTGTATCTTTGAAAAGAGCTTGTGTGTCGTCTTTCTAGTGACCATAAAGGTGCAGTAATGTCTGGAGATGGAGTACGAGGAGCTTTTTTACGCGGCTTCGAAACTTCATTTGACGACGAGCTAACGTCCGGTTCTTGTAGCTCGAACCTTGCAGTTACTGCTTGAATGACGCCTCTAATCAGATCAGAGTCCATGTGTCCTGTATCACCATCCGAGCTGGAAACGTCGCTAGAGTTCAAATCCTCATTTTCTAACACATTTTCAATAGGATCCACAGCATGATGAATTGGTTCAGGAGTGGCTGGAACGCATGAAGAACTGTTTTCACTGGGATCTTCCAAAACAATAGTGATCACAGATATGTTGTCTGCTCGAGCTTTGCGACCTCTCCACCTAAAAAGAAAAATGGAATATTGAAATTAAAAACCAGGATGCAGTTATGTCATGCCATGCTAACTAAATAATTCCTGTTATACCTCTTTAAAGCTTCCCGTCCGATAAGTTGGGCAGGATTAAATCCACTTTGTGGCCTAAAGTCTCCTTTCTGCTCCTTAACAGACCTTGCTCTTAAAATTTCAGCCTTTTGAACGTATAGCACTGATTCCCATGAACTCATCAAGCCCCAAATCCCATCACTTGCCAAAACCACGCATCGATGTTCATTCGCATTTAATTTCATCATTTTCACGTCCGGCTCCGGGCTTACAATAAAGCGGTCGTTGGCCGAATTGTAACTCCAGAAATCCCCCAATGACCTTGCAACTGCTAAAAACGGAACTTCTTCAATTTCCACTTCGGAATCAATAATTTTTGGGCGTTTCCAAACAACTCGGTGAACTCCACGAGACAACATAACTTTACCACCATCTCTCCGAATTCTAGCTTCCTCCTCAGGATCTTCAGGTTTATGATCTTTCGTCAACTGCTCCGACAACCAAGGAGTAGTTAAAGATTTGCCAGGCTGCTGACGGCCCACCACAATCCTGGAGTCACCAACGTGACCAATATACAGTTTACCGTCCCGAATAATGCAAATACTAGCGGTCGAGCCAGCAGTTGACTTATAACCATTATGAGTAGGATACCAGATCTCTGAAAACCAAGTCGTCAAATATTTGTTTGTTTAAATCTATAAAGCCATAATGTTATCAAAAACAGGTTTACAATTCAATCCTTCACAATTACTGATTACCTCGCTGTTGTAGCTCCATCATAGCTCGTTGCAACGACTTAAATCCAAGCTTAATTGCCTCCAAAGTTTTCTCATCTTCGTTTAACCAGAATTCTTTGTGCTGGGTAATATGCGAAATCAAATGTTCCTTCGCATATTTAGCTGCCTCCCCTCCACCGTGGCCATCATAAACTCCAGCGTAGAAATACGCCGCCCTCTGCGGATCATCAGGACAAGCGACATACGACATGCTCAGTTGATCTTCCATGTAACTCCGTCCACCTTGGGAAGTAAATGCCGTCATACGCAGGTTTATCGTTGGACTTTGTGTGTCTTCATTGCTGGCGTCCATTGTCCTGTGAAAAGAAGAAAAAAAATTCAGATGCTATTTTAATTTGCAGCGATCAGCAACCATGAATCAAAACAAATTCTGCTTAAGATTTTCGTTTGTTATGTGCGAAGCCAAAACTCGACTGCCACAAGTGCCACGTCGGCGTAAAGACAAATATTATTGCATTCAACAAAATTAAGTAATTGTCAATTGTTTGACGAGTCATAAATTATTTCTGAAAAAATACAGAATGCCAACGTATCAAATCTATTGAATTATGAATTCCAAGTGTTCAGTTCCTGGAAAACGCATACGCATATACATATACATGATATGCATACAAATGGATATGCTTCACTTTATCATGAACTCATTTAACATTATTACGCTTTTTTTGCTAAATGCTTTAATTCCTTCCTTTTAAGAGTTCATTTATCACTTTATTTATCATTCATCATTATTACATAATACTGGTAATAACTTGCTAAGCTTTCTCCAAATTTTTTAAAAGTGGTAAACAAATCATAGTAATTTACCTTTCATTTTTTAATTCACCAAACTACAAAAACTAGTTTAAATCCTCGCGACTTTAAAGTATCAGCCAGCATTCTAACAAGTTAGCAGAGATGGTTATCAATTAGACTTTTTCAAATATAAAGCCAACAAATTTTCATATCACCAAAAGTCCGCACATATTTCGAAATAGTTAATTGTTGGTTTGAGGTAATGATATGCTAGCTTTCGCTAAATGAAACCATGAGCAAACACTCAAATAGTCTTCAATTCATGCAAAATACTAAATGCAATGATTGGATGATATGGCAAGCTAGTAGAACTCATCACTACTTGTGCGATAACCACACACCTACAACTAATCAACAAGTTCATTATCCTTCGTCTTCTTTAATGTCTTTCATTTAAAGATCCGTCTGCGCTTCTATATCTCTGTACTACAATCATGCTATTATTAGTACTTTATGAATTTTATAGGTTATCATCAAGTATTACTCAACTTTCTTTCATCCTCCTCGTTTGTATGCGAGATGCTAAAATGCAGTAATAACTCAGATTGCAATCAGTAGTTCTTTTAATACAAAAATAGAGCTGAGCTACAATAACAACCATTAAAATTATGAACTGTGCATTGGTAGAGGTCAGTCTGCCACACGCCAACCACCTATGGCATATCTTTCGTTTTCGAACTTGTTTTTATCTAACCAATTGATTACATAAAATGACACCACACTACACAAAAATATACATCAAATAAAAAAAATTGCAACTTACTCCACAATCTTTTCCTGTACTGAATACTCCTTGCCCTTTCCCCTCTGAAGCAACTTGGATTTAACAGTTGATGGTCCCATTTTTTCTAACCGTGGGGGTCGCGATGCCGACCTTAATTTCATTCTTTAAGTCAGCGGGCGTCGTCTTTGTTCACCAGTTCACCTTAAACTCTGTGGTTTATGTTTACGTTATGTAATAATGACATCAATCATAACACGGTCCTAACACAATACAACCAATTTTTACTAAACTTGCACTAAGAATCTATCATTAACAAACAAACCGTAGACACCGACCGACGTCTATCAACCATGAACAAACAAGTGTAATAATTATCCCATTTTCGGCAAAAACTTAGTCATGAAAAATTACGACAACAGAGCAGAGTACAAATCTGTCAAAAACACAACAATTCACTCACTAATCTTTCCTAGCCAAGTATGCACAAGAGAAAGTAAGCTCTTCAATGACTCCATGTCATGTCAATTGTAATTAAAATTACGTAATTAATTGTTGTGATTTTAGTGCAGGCGGCTGCAAGCTGCAATGAAAACAGCCTCCAAATTCTTCATTTCATCTCTGCCTAAATGAAAATGTCTTTCTTCATGACATGTGCATGTGGATCAACTCAACTCATTCGTATTTTTGTATTCCTTCTATATACAAACAAGTTGTTTGAAACAACATACATGTCGTCCATGTCACTTTATCCATCCATGCATCCATGTCCTTCGTTATCGCCAACACAGACGCATAAGACACAACGACATACGAAGAAAAACAATGAAGAATGAATCCAAGAAAACACTCCATAATCCTAATCCTAATCCATACATGCATGTGAGTGCACTGACTGTACATAAAGTATATATGCATGCGCATTTAAAATACACACACCTATACCTATAAGCCTATAATTGTGAATTTATAGCCAGCGATAATGGATGAGGGAATACACGAAGACCATTCCATCCATGTTAACTTTATCCATCAATTTTACGGAAAAGTTGTTTGCTTCTTGCTTGCGCCTTATCTACAAAATTACCATTTTAAAGTGTGAGGAGTGAGGACCGGACAAGGACATTCGAACATTTTTTTTATCTTTCTTCTCTCTTGGGGCCTGCCGCGTCGTTTTTTCCACGAACTTCAGCTTGCAACGATGCATGCAAGAGCCGGCGCGAAACACAAAATTATGTCCATTTTCGTAATTGTATTGTGAATTGTCACTTTCTCTTCCCAAATTACCCCATTTTATGACCGCATTTAAAAACTTATTTGCGGAGTGCAACTGAAGTGATGCATGTTTTAATCCGTTATTTTCGGAACATCAGCCGCGTTTCGATTCAAGTAATTAAATTAAGCAATATGTTATGCAACTAAAGGTATAGTTTTTAATCATCGTTAGATTCCATTTTTTGTTAGAATGATGAAATCAAAGTTTTATGATCATGTCCTCCTTAAGGATGTTGGAGAGAAATACAATGTTGCACTTTTTATTGTTTTATTTTTGGAAACGATTTCATAAAATTATAGTAGACAAGCCAAAAGGCTCACTTCAGGTCACGTAGCACAAATTACATGAGAAGATGAACTACATACATATGCTCATTT
>JAQFXM010002952.1:0-22259 GCA_034693345.1 Entomobrya multifasciata
TGGGTGCAAACTAAAACTAGAAAAAGTTAATTTTACAGAAAAAGAAATTCAGAATCGTGATCTACGTCAAAGATTACCCCATAAAATCTATTTTACGTCGTCTCAACTTCGAGACATTTTTTAGTTCCCGTGTTAGTTGTCCTTGAAGAAAGAATACAATTTCAAAAAACTACTAACAAAGAAAAAGAAATTAATGCACACCATAACGTTTTTCTCACGTTTCCCTTCTTCCAATATAAAAAAACTAGCATAAACTGGGAAAACCCGTAAATACATGTTTTTTTCGTTATTTTCGAAAAAGGCTGTTCGCTTTCTAAGCATGCCAATTTCTCATGCGCTCATCAAGAAACTGTTGAGATATTTGAATTTTTATTCAGGCCATTATTATTGGGACCTCTGATGATACATAATAAATGTATGTACATATTTGACATGACATGAATAATATATAAGGATTTAGGAAATTGACGTTTGAATTTTCTCCGGAAATTGTTAAATATCTATGTACAGTGTGTAAAATGTTAGTTACTTATCATTAGGATGCCAATTTTGAGGTGTTGAAAATACTACAAAAACAAAAAATGTGATTACCTTTGTGACGTCAAGCACTACTCTAAAATCAGATAATAAAGTACTTTCTAATCACAATGAGAGTACTCACTTATCCCAAAGAAAGTACTCACAAATCTCACTGATTTAACTTCATATGGTTTTACTTTAAGTAGCACAAAAATTAAGATTTCCTAGACGGGGCGAACCGAGCTATAAGACTGTACTATTTCGAACAGGTACGTTGAAATATTACGTGTCTCCTTTGCTTCTCAAAATCCAACTGAACAGATTTGAGGGGGAACTCCAACTCTACTTTCCAACTGTATAATTTTAGAAACGGAGTCTACAATCACCATATAGAATCGAGACCTGAGTTTTTAAGCGGGTCAATCATGTGTGAACTAAATGCAAAAAGCAACGAGATAGCTGGAAATTTGGTATCACTGTACCGGATTTTGTCAAAATCCTCACAAGGTTAAGATTGTTCGAGAATGAAAGCGCAAATTTTTAAGCATATGTGCTGTGTATGCATATAATAAATGATGTGCTAGTTTACACGGCAGTGTGGATTGTTTGAATTCATAAGTAAATAAATAGCTTTATTTACAGTGAATAAGAGGAGAGCCTGAATCTTTGTGAGCTCTGGACATGAACAAGATTTGAGTTTTAGGCTGAACTGCCTACATTCATAGTATCGCGTTCAAGTCATACATGCCATCAATATTCCATCATTTAAGATCATTTACATAATCTCAAATTTATCAAATTTAACATTTCACAAATCACGTGGTTATTATTCAAATACACTACACTATGCAACAAGCGGGATAGGTCCAACGAATAAAGGTTGGTACCTTTTAAAATCAGCTGAAATAAGCCTCAGCTACATTTGCATAACAAAAGTAATGTCATGAATGTATAAGTTTCCTCTCGAGGATACATTTTGACAATAAATGCTTTATTGTTATTATTGTTATTATTATTATGAACGTCTTAGAATTTTTAAATGTTTTGGGTATTTTAATATCATGATTTGTGTCTCTTTAAACCTTTTTCTTTTTGATACTCTTCTCTTGTTATATGAATGGTATCAATCAATAAACAGGTGGATCTAAAATTAGCATAACTATCGCGTTCAAAATTCAAAGTTTACTTTAAGACGTCCTGGAAGTTTATCAGTAAGCTTACATTAACATTAGATCACACTTGTGAAACTACATCCAAACCAAATTTATTGTTTCCATGCTCCACCCAAATTTGAAAAAAAAGAAAACTATCATCAAGAAATTATTCTTGTCTTATTGCAAAGAATTATAGAAGAAAATAAATTTACCGAAATCGTCCTGAAACTTGTACTAGTGATTATTTTTGTAAAACTGACTTTCTATCGGTTTTAGCCACTGTTCAGTCTTGAAATTCTGCCATGAAACTCAGTTCTGCCATGAAATGGGAACAAATAAATTGAAGTTATAACAAAGTTGAAACTATAACAATGTCAAGTCATACTGGCTATTTCTCGGATTTGTACAATTTTTGACGCTCTAAAAAAGAAAAAACAAGGATTAGCAACTGGAGGAAACTGAAATCGAAGAAATTTTGAATTCCACTCATTACAATTACAAATACCACGTTAAGGGGCTTATTTTGTGGATAAATTTGTGAAGTTTCGAAAGGGAAAAATCGTTCTCATGCGTTTGAGATCACCATGCGTTTCCAACTTTTTTCAAAAATTAATCCATTCTGAAATAATTATACCGCATTTTAACCCTTAAATGTTTTTGAAGACAATGAGAATTTCGGCATGGTTACAATATTTTGCATAGGTTAACCTTTTGAAGTTTAACCAAAAACTCTTTTTGGACTCATAAGTTCTTGCGCAAGTTTGTATTGTGCAAATATTCTCAAGCCCGTAACTCTACAACTTGCATGAAAACATATCTCATACCATTAGTAAATTTGCCATTAAAGTTATGATCAATTTCAGTTTAACAGAATATTTTATGTTTTATGCTACACCTTTTTCACAAAATACTGACACGCATGAAAATTATATCGAGCGCTATTATGGCAATGCTTCGCAATTAGCAGAGAGTAAAAGTTATGAACAAGTTATATTTTCAATCCTAATTAACTAAACTAAATATAAACAAATAACTATTGTCTCGAATCACTCACCGTTTGCTTTGCCACGACGAGAAGCACAAATTATCATATCACTCAAGCTGCTATCTCACTGTGCCGCTATTTTTCTCGCCATTTCACGCCTGATTGCACGGCTTCAACTGACAACGTACTTTGCTTCCCACATTTTTGTTTACCCAATCCTCTGTTTTACATCGTGATTCGTAATTATATGTCAGTGAACGGATGGGTGAACTGAGACCAAGAGCACCGGGAGAATTGAGTCGTCGTGGTGCTTGCAGCTTAGCATCACAAGCACGCAAAAAGGAACAGGATGAAACAGGAAAGTGTGGGAGAAGGAGAGGAAAAGGAGAAAAAATATTACTTTTTTACTTTACTATCATTTTGTAAGCCTCGGTGAGAGGACGTGTGAATTGCTGTGGTGTCAGCAGTAATTTGTAGATTTACTTTAATTGGGAAAGGAAATAAAGCTTATCATTATAATTATTATTCAGTGGTTCTGTTTTAGTTATTTTGGTTGGAGGCTTTTTATTGTTTGTCTGTGTTGACAATTAGGGCATTTAGATAAGCGTAGGGCTTCATTTAAGTGCAAGGAAACCGTAAAATTTCAGTCTAATACTATCGAGCTGTTCGGAAGTTAGGTTCTGAACTAGGGACTAAGATCGTGATCACACTTGGCATTTGGGATTGTCATACTGTGAACGACAGGTCAGCTTGTGTACTTGTATACTTGTACTTTAGTGGGAAGAAACAGTAAAATAAATACGAAAATTATGCGCATTTCAAATACGAGGTGACAACGGCAATCAAGAGTGACTTGCGTAGAGCGCTGGGTTAGGTCAAAGTGGAAGTAGGCAGCCCCAAAAGTAGGCGAAACGAATTTGGGGATGGATTAGTTTTTAAAATCGAGGAAATGTACATGATTTAATGAAATATTCATAAACACAAGAGTTGTTTTTGAAAAATTAGCTTCTGTGGATGGATGCAGTAAAATGCGTTGAAATGTACTACTTGAACATGTATGTGAAAATGCTTCACGTGGCGTAAACTTTTCAGACTTTTAAAATTGTTTCACGAGTATCGACATTTAGGTTTTTAATCATAATAATCATTTTTACATGAATCATAAAACAACGACTGGATAATGTTAACTCTTAACAATTTGATTTTCAATGTTTTTCTATGCCAGCAGGTCAGCACACAAAATTTGGAATAATTGAACATTTTAATGAAGTAACACTTTTAATTCAATACCTCAATGCTACATTCGACATAATACACCGTTTGAATTGTCACTTAGCCTTTGCCTTGACTTCGTTCTTCTGACGTTCCCTGCTGCGTTGTTCCCTTGCTTCACAGAACTATTCTAGCAGTGGACAAACAACCCTATCAAGTCATTTAAATAAATAGACGTCAAACGTTTGCGTTGCAATTAGACCGTTTTAAGAAAAGTTTTTTTTTTGCAACTTGAAACATTTTATTCAGAATATTTGAGCAGCATTCCATTCCATTTATCTCACATAAAAATAATGAACTTTTCAGATACTCAAATAGTTTTACATAAAGTTTGTCAGTTCAGTTACTCGTCATGTAAGCATTTTTTTCCTTATAAAAGAAAAATCCTAAAACGAAATCAATTGTCGATACTGTAGAAAATATCAGGGCGCGTCTCAAAACTAAAAGAATTCATAGCTTAAATTATTGACTTCGTAAAACTTAATATTTTTTCAAGGCCAAAATAGCTCTGAACGTACCCCTTACAATACCCTTCAAGAAGGTCAGCACACTGACAGGTTTAATATTATAGTACTTACCATACCCTACCCTTAAAGGTTTACATGATTTCTTAAATTTCATCAGATATTTAACATCTCGCCTTCTAGTAACAAACAAATTATCTGATTTCCAACTATTCAAAGTTTTCTTGGACAGTTCAAATATTCGTCCCGAGAACTGGAGCATTATTGACCAACTCATTGTTATTACTACAGAGCCACCAACTAATAAAACAAACACAAAAAGTGGTAATTCAGTTCCATTTCTAATCAGCATCAAATTGCAAAACAAGCTTATTTGCAACATTATCGTTTGTAGAGGCACAATCAAGATGCCTAAGCTACTGATCACCAAATTATGCAAAACTTCTACAGTTCTGTATACAAACGTGAAATATTCAACATTTGAGCGAAGAGTTGGCTTTGTTAAATAAATAGCATTTTTCTTCAATTTCAATTCTTTTGCGAAAATTGGAATCAAAGTAAAATAATAAATTAATAAGTATGATGCAATTATTCCAAGAAGCGTGCCAGTTCCCATTGCACAATTTGCAAAGTAGACACCTGTCCATAACACCCAAAAGTAGGTGGCGTCTGGAGGTAAATCACTTGTTACATAACAAAGGCTTCTTGGAAATATAAAAAAGTGAGCAGAAATCATGGCACTGAAGAAAGATGTTGATGCCCAAGTAAGTAGAATAAATATGTCGAGAATATAGTTACTGAGGACTTTGTCGGGTTTGTAGGTTGGCAGGCTGAACGTGTCTAAAATTGAAATTATAAAAATCATTTGCATTTATCTTTATAGCAACATGCAGCATTTTGCATTTCATATTATTGAGTTACCCTTAAAATTTTCAGCAAGCCTTAAAGTGACATTAATAATGTAGCAAAATGTATCCGCTTCTAAAAATATAAAAATAAACATCAAATCCCCAAGTAAACTGAGTAGCCATACGAGAACTGCAAAATTGAATTCCTGCAAATATTCCGGTTTTCGATATCGAAAGATTTGCTGAGGAAGGAAAAGTAGAGTAAAAACTATAATAATTCCTAAGATGAATGCCAAGTGACAACGACCAAGGAGGGTGATTTGAACGCTGCGATGTTTCCGGGTAAATTTGAAGGGACATGCGCCCCAAAAGTAGGCCCAGCGGACTTGAAGATGAAGGATTTTTAGGAGCCTGGAGCTATACATTTTTTGTTACTTTAATTGAGTGTTTAACTGAAACGAATAAATTCGGAGTCTATGAATTTTGAAGGTTTATTTCTTTATTTAAGGCAACACTTTTAAATTGAGTTTTTTAACTTTTAGGATTGAAGTATTTAAATTGGACACATGTGCAAAAATTAATAGTTACACAGACGGGAATGTATAATGTGGGCTTTAAATATTAGTTGGATAAGTTGACCGATATTTCCTGCAAATCAAGTTCGTAACTAATCCGAACTATTTTTTTAGAACAACAAATACATTAGAGTTTTAACATGACCGATTCCAAATTGAAAATTAATATTGGATGACTTTCTTGAGAATATGTAAATATTTTATAAATTATACTTTATAAAAAAATTGTGTAAGACATTTTTTATTTAAATATTTTTTCCATTTGAGTGGCATATTAATTATGTACATTGTACAATCATTAAAATAATAAAATAATCTGACAGCTTTAATAATAAATTCGAAATTAAATACGTAAGATTTTTTACAAAACATTTTTTCATAATCGAAAATCAATTACTTTTAATATTTCTTTGTAGCCAACAAAGCTCTAAAAGTACCCCTCACCAACGCTCTCAAATAATTAAGCACACTTTTTGGTCTAATTGTGTAACATTTCCCATATCCCACCCTTAATGGTCTACAAGACTTCATAAACTTATTTAAATACTTTACATCTCTCTTAGAATACATAAAAATTGTACTAGCCTTAGACCAACTTTTAATTGTCCTCTCCGAATATACAAAAACCTTGGCTGACATATGCAGAAAAAATGTCCAACCAACTGTTGCTACAAAGCTAATAAAAGCTAGCATAAACCTCACAAATCCTGACAAAGTGGCCCAATCCCTAAGCAACATCAAATTACAAAACAGTGTCAACTGTAAAAAGATTGTTTGCAGGGGTATCAGTAGTCTCCCTCCAATATCTACTACAAATATGTGAAGAATTTCAGATGTTCTATAGGTCAAGGTCAAATTTCTAACAGATTCTCTCAATTTTGGTAGGGTTAAATACGATGAATGATGAGTGTGTTTTCTAAAGCGGAGCTCTTTGGAGTATACAGGAATTATGAGGAAATAGTAGACAGAAGCGATTCCAGCTAAAAGTCCAATTAATGTACAAGTTCCCATCGCACAAGTTATAAAATAAAATGAATACATGAGTATCCAAATTGAAGATCGTAAATGCTCGGGAATTTCAGAGGTGACATAGCAGGGAGAATAAGGAAAGAGCAAAAAATGGCTAACGATAACAATGCCCATGAAATTTGAGAATAAAAAGAGGCAAAAGACTAGACCATCTACCAAGTAGTTTATGAGGAATTTGTCTGGGTTGAATGATGATGGCAGGAATGTTGCTATGGAAACGAAAATGATTAAAGTTACTTTTTAAATATGACAGGAATTTATTAAATTTATTTTTGATACCTTGATATGTTTTCAAAAAACGTAACGCGTAGTTACAAAGTTGACAAATTAACTCATCCTCAAAGAAAACGAATGCGTAGAGAGTGTCGGCTAAAATACCTGCTAGACAAATGACAACCACAAACGTGAAGTCATCAAAGTTTTGGCGTGCCCTGTATTTATAAATTTGTAATGGGAGAAATAAAAAAGTGTAGACTGAAATGATAATTAGAAAGAATCCCACGCGGACTCGAGCACTTTGTACAATTCGGATTTTTTCGCCATGGATAAGTAAATGACAACTTCCCCAAAAGTAGCACACTTTGGTGTGTAATTCAACGATTTTTAGAAGACGAGAGCTATACATTTTTTTTCTTAAAGTATTGAAATTATTGGAGTCACGTTTTAAAGGCTAGAAACTGTTTTGACAAATGGACAAACAATTTTTTCGTTAGTAAGTAAAATGAACTGGTTGCCTATTAAAAAGTTAATCCGTCTATAAAAAAGTATATATTCGTAATTGAGTTGCGCAATTTCAAAAAATATATTTACCAAGTTGACAAACTGTTGAAAATATTTTTTCTTCTAGGAAAATTTTCAGATACGTTACGAAAATAATAAAATTAAGTATCTTATACAGGAGGTAGACAGGTAATAAGTTACGTCACTTAAACATGCTAAAGTTATGGGAAGTAAAAAAGTGTTTAAAATGTGCTTAAATACGTTAATATGTTATTGATGAAAGAAAATTTATGTTTTTCGGGGTAAGTATACATATTATGTACCTGTTTCTTTTTTATAAGTAAAAAGTGGCCAATATATATTTTTTAGGATTACAGTTCATAATATGATTAAGTTATGAGAATGGGGTAACTTGAGACCAAGCCAGTTGTTGCATTAAATATTAATACTGACCTTTTAACTTAAGTTTAAATTTCAAAATAATCAATTTACCAATTTATTGGACTTCACAACTAATTCGAATATTTTTATACCATAATTTCAATGTAGTTTTGCAGCTAGTAATGCGTTAAAGGTGCCCATCACCAGTTTTCTAAAATAATTGGCACATTTCCCAGAACTAATAACATGACTTCATAAACTTTTTCAAGTACTTTAAACCTCGTCTTAAATGAATAGATTTTGTACTAAATTATGCATGAATCCTAATTAAGTGATTTTTAGATTCTGATTAGAGATCTGAGACTCAATAAAATTACACAAAGAATCATTTTTATTAACTTCTCATCATCATTTTTTTACAGATTCATATAAAACGACATAATCATTACTACATCAATTCTCAGATAATTGTGATTAATTTCTAATTAAAGGTACATACATTAATAATCATTTGTAATCTCTATACACTATACTTCATTTTTTAAATTAACTACAAAGCGATAATAAATTCATGTTACTTAAATTATAACTATATACCATGTGTGCATTAATCATCTTCACTTTCTCCACCTACTATGAAAACCTTCTAATAATTTACCCCGATCCCACTTATTCAGTAGAGGAAAAAGCACCCTCAAAATTACTCATGGACTCATTCAATCCGTTTGAGTCCACCAAATCCCTCACAGCATACGGTTGCATAAAGCTGTACCATAAACTTTGACCAACTTGCTTCTTCATCTTCTTCCCCTTTTCCTTCTCTTTCTTCTTTTGATCCTCATAACACTTCTGCAGCTCCTTCAACAGCATATCGCTCACAAACATTTTTTCCACTTGATACATCCTATTGAGATCATGCTTGCTCATAATCTTCTGAACACGACACTTCCAAATCAGCGGATTAGCCAGATTCCAATCCACTTCATACTCCACAAACTCCATGTAAAGCAAACTAGGTTCCATGAGCTTTAGAAACTTGGCAGCTTCTAATCCAGTCCACTCGACTCCTGATCCATTCAATGCCTTTCCAGGGCCATCAAAGTACAGGCAGCACTTTATAGCTTGTGCTGGAAATTCCAAAAACTTCTTCGGAAGTAATCGAATCGTCTCCAAGTTATGATTCTTATGATCCCCAAAGTCCACCATCATCACTTTGTAAATAACTTTATCTTCGAAGCACTGTAGAATCAAACCACGGTGCCATTCCTCCCTGTGAAATACCGCTACTATCTGTCCAATTCTTAGCTTCCCCTTATCTGGTTTGTAAAGTGGGTCATCCTGAGCTTTTGGGGCTTTCCCTACATCATTTCCGGGAACTGGATTCTTAAAGAATTTTCTTTAAAAAATAATAATTACAAAATGAATTAGTCGATTAAAATATTTAACGACCTGGTAGTGGAAGTAATTACGTAATTAATATATAAATTTATTACTGCATATCAGCCTGATGGCGTTCCAACTGATTCCACTTATTTCTCCTAACCACGAAAAAGTTTCCAGGATGATAGGTAAGCCATAATTTACAGTAGGTTTTGGATCCAACAGGAATAGTAGCTCCAACCCAGGTTAGCTTTGCGGAAGAACTAATGGGGTCAAATTCATCGTTGAATTCCCGCTGAAATCCTCTGGAACCTCGGACTCTAGCCAGTCGGGGTGCACCAGCAAGGACGACTTCTTCATCCCCATAGTACCCTTCGTTCCAAGCTGAGTTTATGCGGTGCATGGTTACTTTTTAGTAACTTGAGTAATAATACAGAATGAATCTTTCTACAGTACTGTACTTTAAAGTGTAGTTTTCTTAAATTTCCCAATCAAAATTAACTTTAATTTAATGAATTTATAAAACAGTTTGTGATTTGCCGGCGGCGATGGTGGAAAAATCAATTTTGTTTTAGCTGCAACGATTAAATAAAACTCTAAAATTCAGCTATGAAATGATGGAATTAAAAATTCCAAAACAGATCTGAAAATGGCAAGGAATGAAGTTGGATGGGCAAGTTCATCGCATCAACATAATTTAGAAGAAAGAAACGTATGTGAATTCAAGTTTGGTGCGTTGTATTTTTCATGTACATTAAATTACGTAATGGAAAAACTTAATGATCTTCTTGAAGCGAGTGTTCCTTTTACAAACCAAGATATGCATATAATTTAAGTAAGAAAATATTCAAATCTGTATTTTTTCCAAAAATGCATATTTATTTTTTTTCCACGTTTTTAAATACAACTAGAATATTTATATTTTAACATAAGGCTATAAATATTTGTACCATATAAAATATACAGGATCCTTATGAGTTATCTTAAGTACATTTTTACCACATGAGCTATAACTATACTTCACTATTTCACTGATTCCTTACAAAGCTTTCCTTTTCTACAAACTCCCCCGCAAGAATACTAATCCCCCAAGAACAATACCAATCATCCCCTCAAAGGGACCAAGTTTGGCTGTCCTGCTACAAGAATAAGTTCTCGGATCCCACCTTGACTTTTTCTTACACATGCATCTCAACCCAGTATACTTATACCCTGCCCTGCACTCTGCATTCGGCACACAAAACTTGGACGCAGGTTCCTGATTTTTAGTAAACGTAAATCCATTTTTTCTTAAACCTTCCAAAGTTCCATACGGGGGCAAAATGATATCATGATCACAAGCAGATTGAATTCCTTTGTTGGCTGGAATGTAGCAAATCTCTTGTTCCGTGTACTTATCTGGAACAACGACAGGTTTCTCTCCCAAAGCTAGCATACATTGACACGTGCCTGCTGGCCGTTTTGCAGCCTCAATATCCGCATCTGTTGGAGGTGGCGCTCCAGCTGGGGTTGTAGTAGAAAGTCTCCGTGAATTCGGAATACATTCTAGCCTCGCCTTGGACCAGTTGCACATGCTGCTTCCCAGGTTCCCTGTTTCTGAATTTGTTTTCAACTTTTTCGCCTTTTCCTGCCAGTCCAAGTCACTTTTCTGGTTTTCGTCAATAAGGTCTCCATACACTGAGCATGCTTCTCCCAATGGAACAGATCCAGTGTAAAATACTTGGGGTGTTCTGCGTGTGGATGAGAGCTCATAAGAGTAGTCGTATTCTTCAGTGGGCCAAATGGGATCTCCACAAACGCCGTCTTCTTCGCCAGTTTGTGGGGGGCAATCTTATTTAAAAATGTATTAAAATAATTACCTGATTGATCTATATATTAATTCAAATGATATGTGATTTTGAGTTCTATGAAGTTTTTACTAGTTCCAGGTGGACAGCCTTTGGGACAAGGTTGAGTGGGGGGTGCAGGAGAAGCTGGCGCAGGCGCAGGCGCAGTTGTAGAACCACCAGGCGTTCCACCGCCACTAGGGCAAGGAGGACAAGTTGGAGGATTCAAAGGGCATTCGATTTGCTGACCTGTGTCCTTGTCCACGCATACCTCGCCTCCTAAACAGCGCGGATTTTGCTTATATCCTAAGCTTACCCAACACTTGCCGTAAGGATATTTGGGAGTTGTCAAGTTAAACTTGAAAAAGTACGAGTCCAAAGGAAGACCGTGAGGAGGGTACTTTTCCCAAAGTTGAATCTGATTCTGTCGCTTGATTCTATGTTCTTCGTCTCCACTCCCACCCTCCTCTTGCAAGATTTGTTGGTCAAGCTCTTTGGAAATGGCAATCATTGCTTCCGCTTTGTCCTTGGTTTGGGTGGAGGAGCCGGGTGACATGAATCTATGATTTAGTAACTCGGACTTGGATATCCGCTTTCTATTTCCCTTGTTCAATGGTTCCTCGCTGGTGCTACTGATGTAAAATCTTTTCTTCCTTTTCGTTGTAACTTCATCATTGGTCATTGTTGCTGTTGTGGAGGCTATCATTCGTTTATCCAGAGGCTTCTTAGCACTTCCTGTCGTAAGGGGAGGTGATGTAGTAGAGGATATCGGTATCGGTCCTAATTGCTGGCGTACCTCTCGTAGACCATTGACCACAAAATCGTCATCAGGAGCTTCAGGAACCAAAAACAATGGCTCGTTAGGAGTTTCATCCTTGTTCCAAGAAGGATCCTCCTGCACAAGACGACCTGCATTGACCACAGTGCCTGTCCCGGCGACAGTTAATACAACAGCTATTAAGGCTATCAATCTACTCATATTTTTACAAATACGGTATCAATATCAAGTCAAAATGAGGTGACTTTCTACTTTTCTCGCAAAAAGCGATAAAAATAAGTTCTCTTTCACTCCAAAAAAATCAACAAATTATTCTATCTCAAATCGAGAAGTAAAGTGACCTTAACAACCTTGCCTTCGCCAGAGCGACATTGACATTACTCCGTGTATCCACTCATGCAAAATTAGCAAAAGCCTTCAAGGCAAGGAGCCTTACATATTTGACTCATTCATAGCTTTGACTCAGTCACACCCACGCCAACACACTTGCCTTAGCGGAACAAAGGAAAAACATTAGCTTTCTATTCCATGCACTAAGCGCTAATGACTATGACAAATCCTTCGTATTAAAATTGATTTGTCTATAAATTACCATTGCTACTTACCTACGTCAAAAAATAAGAAAAGAATAAATTGAATTTATCTAAAAACTTGTTTTTCACAAGCCCATTGTTTTACAAGTTCTTCCAGGAATCCTTAAGAATAAGGATGGAGTAACAATGATATTTTCGTATGCTTTATCGAGCTCCATTTAGATACATGGAGTTCGGCTTCATAACAACTTCGTTAGCAACCTGCTTCCATTTGAAAAGCATAGAATTTTGTCGATGGCAACAATTTCGGCTTCTCCAAAATTACATATTATTTTTTTATTTTACAAAGGCTTTCCTCCCTCCAATTCTAATATAACCCTCCTTGAGTTCTTCATCCATCCATCCACCGCCGATCTACACATTTAAGTCAACTCTATTTACCTTTCATTAAAACGGCAAGTAGTGGGAGCGAGGGATAATGACACCTAAAGAAACTTTCGTCGAGTACTACACTCGTTTGGATACGTTTAGGAAAGTGGAGCTTTATCTCTACTGCTGCGTTCTACCATGTATCTCATTCCTTTTGGCACTATCCGGATGTCCCCTCCTCTCTAATTTCAGTTATTGGTTGTTCTTGGTCGTTTTTAATCCGGAATCTACTATGAATGACATTATGCTCAATGCTGCTCTTTATGGATCATTGTTTCTGATTCCGCTATCCGGTGTCTGGCAATTTCTTCACATGCTGACCTTGTTTGCTTGCGCATTCCAAGCCCTTTTCATGGTTGAAAAATACATGTTAAGTTACTTGCTTCATCAAAATGACCTGCAACAACTCCGAGACGCCGAACAACTGGAAAATTGAAGACCCGAATCTTAGGAAAAACGGTTGAATTTAAAGACAATTTAGTTTGTGATGCGCTAAAACTGAATATTGTTCTCCTTTTTATTGCTTTGAAAAATTTATATGAGTATAGTATCAATGAAAATAAATTTGCATTTGCACTCCAACTTTTTTGAAGCTAAAAAGACATTTTATTTCATAAACATGAGCTTATCATGTACACACATATTCATCATTTCCAGCTGAATTGCAGGGATTTTTTTTACTATTTATTTCGTCCTATTCAACTATGCAACTTTAATTTTATATGTATGCTCTTATTTACCCTTACGGCTCATAAGCAAAGCCTTAAATGCCCCTCTAGTCACCTTCCTAAGGTATGCCAACACACTAACCGGTTTCAAAACAAAAAACTTTCCATACGCAATACAAATAGGTTTACAAGATTTCTGAAATTTATCCATAAAAAGTCGTTCCTTTCTCGTGCTACATCCTAACCAAGCCTGTCCACTAATCCTTGCCTTTTTCCAAGACGTCCTTGTCTTCCTATTCCAAACACCCATGTTTCCTGCCACTTTCAAAATAATAGTCCAAATAACCAACATTCCTACAGTGAACACAGTAACCACCAACCTTCCGGTATTATCCAGCCGATCCCAGTTTCTATCCAAAGTCAACACCCCAAATATATTAATCATCCAAAAACACATTTGCACAGGTATCAAGCATCCTGTAGACAAATCGTTTTGAAAAGAAATTATTATTTCCATTGCACGATACATTTTTGTGAAACTTTCAATTGTACGCAATTTAACAGAGGACTTTTGATGGGAACACCCAAACCGGAACTCGTCACTGTAGATTGGAACAAAATGACCGTAATATATTATCATGATGACACAGATGAGATTGAAAGTCATACAGACAGTTATAGATGTGATAATCCAAATGAAGCCATATCCAAAGTAGATTATTGGATGCATAAATAATGGATCTATTTCGCTGGTTAAATGAAGTGGAGAATAAGGATAGACAAAAAAGTGACTGGCAAAAATTAATCCGATTGCAGTTTGATACACAAAGTACCAATGAATTATATGGATTATTCTTCGGTTTTCACAGGAGACTTCAGGATCATAGTTGGGCATGAACTCACCTGTAAACCAATAATTATATTTTTAATTACCTCTTGTATGCATATTTGCTATAGGTATAGCGAGTTCCCAACTTACGTTCAAATTTCTTTATAAATCCCAACCCAAAATTAATGCATAGAGCCACTTCATCCGCTCGAAAGGTGATAACACTGAGAATAATTACTCCATTTAATGCAGTCATGCAGAGAATTATAAGAAAATTGAAGTCATCAAAGTTTTGAACTTTCAACATCTGATATACTTGGTATGGTACATAGATTAGGATATAAATTGTCAGAATTTCCCACAAAACAAAGGACTTTAATTTTCCGAATTTTGTAGTGTAAAGGATCTCTTTTTTGAGATTCATAAGAAGAGGGGATGATCCAAGGAAATGGCAGATTTGGCCTAATCTGGCCATGATTTTCAATAGCCTTAAGCTGTACATTTTGTGCAATCGAGTATGAACTTTCTGACATGCGAACTACTAGCACGTTTTCATGTGACCGTTTTACAACTTTACAACCCAACTAAGAGCATACTTTTAGTAGTCAGAGAAGAATAGTGATAGAGGAAACGGTTTAAGGTAGTATCATTCCAAGTAAAAATACTACTAACTAAAACTAGTACTAGTGGTTATTTTAAAATTTACAAGTTTTTAGACATGACCAATCCTAGATTTAGTTTGTTTTTGTGTTGTGTTGTTCATATATCGTAACATAAAATGAAATCCTATATTATGTATTGGTCCTTGTTTTTGTGGAATTGAAAAAAATCAATGATATTTGTGATAACTGATTTCTTTTAAAATTAAAATTTTAATACACTGAAATACTTTTCAAAGCTGCTTTAAACGTAACCAAAAGTAGCGAAAGGAAGTAAATGAACTTGTATAATGAACAGTTTGAAGAATTTTGTATGCCGTTGAAAAATTTACGAAAAAATCAAACAAGAACTTTTTCTGAGCAAATTTCATTTTATTTAATTTTTCTGGTCATCAACAACGCT
Organism: Entomobrya multifasciata; assembly: GCA_034693345.1. Taxonomy (NCBI): domain Eukaryota; kingdom Metazoa; phylum Arthropoda; class Collembola; order Entomobryomorpha; family Entomobryidae; genus Entomobrya; species Entomobrya multifasciata. Next base: position 15,453 of record JAQFXM010002952.1, read on the forward strand.
TTCAACGCTCCCCAGCTCACCTTTCTCAAAAAATTAAAAACTGTTATAGGTTTTACAACAAAAAACTTACCATGTGCCACATACATTGGTCTACAAGACCTCTGAAACCTTTTCATGTATGCCTTATCCTTACCCGGATTTGTTTTACTATAACCATGCCACGATTCCATATCCACAGCCACAGCTCGTTTCCAACTTGCCCTTGTTTTGTTATTCCAAACGCCCATATTCCCATAAATCTTTAGAGTAACACTCCATAATATTGTACACCCAGTAGCAAAAATAGTTAGCACCAGTCTCGCCACCTTGTGCAAATTATTCCAGTATCTATTCAAGGCCAAAAAGGTAAAAATATCTAGCCACCAAAATCCCGTTTGCAGAGGAATAAATATCATTGAAATCACTTGGTTTTGCATCCCAATTATAATCTCAAGACAGCGGTACATGGGAGGAAATAGTTGGATTGTGCGAAGTTCGTCACTTGACCTTTGACCTCGAGGTGAGCCTAAGCGAAATTCAATGGAGTAGATTGGCACAAAAAGGAAATGATATACGAGTAAAATAATTAGTAAAAATGTGAAGGATAATGTAGTCGTAAATACTAGTCTAGAGTATAAAAGTCCATAAGAGAAATAGACGATTGGATTCATAAACTTTTTCTCGATTTCGCTTGTGATGTAAAGGGGGCTCTGAGGAAAACCAAAATAGTGACTGGAGAAAGCCACCGCAATACATATTTGGTAAACCCATAAAATCTTGATCAGAAAAATTAACTTTTTATTTTCGTGGGACGTTTCAGCATTGTATCTTGGCATGTAGAGTCCTGTGAACGTGAATTAAGTATAAAAAATTACTGAATTTTGGTATACTTATTTTTGCTATTTAAAAAAACTTACTTGCAAACTGCTTCATAAATTGCAAAGAAGCATTTATAAAATCCACCATTTCGTCGGCACGAAAATTGATTAAGGTTAAAATTGTAATTCCATTGATAGCACAAAGCCAATTGATAATTAAGTAGTTAAAGCTTTTGAAATCTTTGGACTTTCGCATGTTGTACACTTGGTAAGGACAAAATACTAAAACATAAAGGGTTAATACTAACCAATTGGCTAAGGATTTCATTCGTCCCTTTTCACTGATAAAGATGAGCTCTCTTTGTGAGTCGAAATCGAATGGGAGGGCGCCGAAGAATAAGGACACTTTACAACCCTTTTCAGCAAGTCTAATTAGTTCCGAGTTGTACATTTTTGATAAGGTTAATTATCTTTTAATCCCATAATTTTTATAATAAAATGGTTCTACCAGAACTTTAAAAACAAGTCAACAAGACAAGTGGTAAAGGAAAAGGTATTTGTACTGATATGCGGACTGTTGTCCAACGAAAAAATAATGATTGGTAGTTACCAATCGAATTTTGTAATAAACCTTGGAAAATTGGAAAAATAATGTAATAAAATAAAGTAAAATTAAACTAAATTGGTAAAAAATACCCGATCGTTGACTACACTACCAGCATGCTTGGAAGTAAAAAATCGATTGCAAAGCATTTGAAATGTATGTTTTCATCATCTATTTTCCTTTTTCGTCAGGAATATAATGTTTCTACTGCAACGAAAAATCAATAATTAAATATCAAAAGCTTTACATCTAAAAAATAAGGTAGGAATTGAAAATATATAATATTTTTGGAATGCTAAATTTACTATGTATTACCGACCATCTTATGAAACAGGGTAATACTTTTCCGGTATCCCAAAACTTCAACTCCATCTAAAAAGCTGACGCTTTTAAATATTTAATACACATATTTTAAAACTTAATCGATTTTTTTCGATCATTAGTAAGTCATGATTGTCAGTGCATCTTAGCTAATTCTTTTAATGAACTAAAGTACAAATGAAATTACACGTTAATAAAGTAAAAATCAAAGTTGAAGTGGTGGGATCGCAAATCAATGAATGTGCAATAACATTTTGATCGATTGGATAAATTAACTAACTGATTATAAAAACCTGAATTACCAATTATAAGGATAAATGATGTACAAAATGAAAATATCGTGGACTTTTATCTTAATAGGTTAAATATAAGACATTTCTTTTAAGTCTATCAGTATATGACATCAACTTCTTTCTTTAATTATATTTATCATTATCATTTATCAAATGGGTTACTCTAATTTTGCCTACCTCAAACATTTGCAATGATTTTGTACACCTGTCACTAGTCTCTTACTGTTTCCATTGCCTCGACACCAAACAATTAGTGCATTTTGCAAAAAAAAATATTCAAGTAATTACATATATACAAACGCAAGGCTATCAGAACAAAGGGTAATACTACTAAATGCCGAGTTGTATCACGCTTGATTGAAATGTGAATGCTGAATTTATATTTTTATGTCTACTGACAAATGCGCATGCGCCAACTACGCCAAGTACCGAGCGTGATCAATCTGTCATTGTTAAAAAATCTAGGAAAAGGTTCATTAAAAAATCACGTTGTGTTACATTCACAATTTCACAAAATGTATACACAGTATATTCCATTCCAGGAAATGAGGTCAGAACACAAAACATTTTCCATGTTTTACTTAGGGTTTCATGTAAGATAACCTAGCTGATACGCATATATATTAATTGGGTTAGCAATTATATTTTACAAAACATTCGATAAAAATGGTCAAACATTTCCCAATTTTTACATTCCAACTTCTTCAGAATCATTTAATTCTCCTAGTTTACATTTGCAACATACATTGTGGGTCAAAAGATACTCACGAAGTATCAAGAGCTTTTCTGAGCTATTTTCAGTATAGCCACTTTAATGGCCTCACAAGTACAAGTTCTTGTTCTGAAGACGGAAGAAACTTTATAATTGGAGCACGACTTCGAACATCCAACTTTCTCAACGAAACTTATCCAACAGTGACCGCCATGGAATTCATTTGCTCAGATGCCATCTCCACCCGTACATCTGCAACTGGAACACTCCTTTTTCAGGAAAACATTGGCAATTGGAGTGACATGTCAGTTTGCCCTAACGGTGCATTCGTTTCTGGGGTGACTTTATACATGCAACTCGTTTCAAATCGAAATTTGATGCACGAGGATACGTTATACAACTTGACTGAGGAAAGTTCATTAGGAAATTTTGATATTTTTGACTTGGGAAAAAGTTGTTACGTTTCTGGTGTCGGTTTAAATTGTTCTTGGAATGTAGACCATAAAAATGACTATGATGGATTATTGGAAGACGGAAACAAAATGCTGCATCCAGCTGTACCCCCGTGGAGAAGTAAGGTGACATTGGGGAAAAACTCCAGAACTGGGCTAAGGCTGTATTGTACTGAAGGCAGGGCAATTTCGGCAGTTTCTTTACAACAAGAAGCATTGGTAACTTATGAAAATGGTAACAATGAAAAATATATGCATATGTTACTTAATTAAAGTAATTTATAATGATTTCAAACATATTTAGGTGAACGCTGGGTTCCAATGAAGGTCACCACAAAATGCAATCTCCTCACAAACCCGGTCATAAACTGTTCCCCGGAACTAGACTGGGAGAAAGTTGAAAACATATCATGTTCTGATTCAATTACAGGAGATGATGTTGACCTATCCAAAAACCAGACTGGAATCGCCAATGTCACATGTCATGTTCCTCATTTTGTAGGCATGTCACCCAATCAAAATATTGAAAATTTGAAGAAAATTCTCCGAGCATATCAGTCAGTTAACTTGGAGGGAATTGAAACGAAAGATTATTTGCTATCAAAACTATTAAGTTCGCAATTTTTTCAAGATTGGCAATACAAATACAAGTTAGACATAAACGACTATGATTCGGCCATAGAAAATAGATCAATTTTTACGTATTTGGAGTGGACAAGCGAGATAACCACTGTTAATTTTTTAAATGTTAATTTTCAAGAGTCCGAGTTTTGTCGGTTGATAAGGAATAATGGAAATGGTGGAAATGATGAGCCTTATAAGTATGAGTTCAATGTAAAGCAGTTGGTAGGATTTTGTAGCATTTATAAAATTCACTTTCCATTGTTTAGACACAAGTTTTATAAATATTTTGAGAGAAAAATTGATGGGATAATGACAAGGCTGATTTTTCCAGATGTGGATGGAAATACAAACGTAGATGATATTTTAACAATGAAAAACTTAATTTGAGATTTAAATGACTGAAAAAACTAAGTACAAAATGCATTTATTACGTTAACAAAATGTGCAATGTACAATATTTTAAATTACTGGATTTTCCTTGACATTAACAAAGCCTTTAAGCAGCCCCTGCTAACTTTCTTAATAAATGCCAAAACTGTTTTCGGTCGAACTATAAACATTTGTCCGTGTGAAATGCTTAACGTTTTGCATGACCTCATAAACTTCCTTATGTATATAACGTCTCTTTTGCAGGTGCATCCATTGAGAATCCAGTTTCCCCTTCTAATAGGACGTTTCCAGGACAATTTTGTCTTTTGACTTCCACTGCTCACGGAAGCAAACACCTTCAAAACTAAACTCCAATTTATTGTGATTCCACTTGCAAAAAACATCAGAATGGCGATAGCCGCAGGGTGCATGATGGCCTTATATCGACAAACTGCTAATACTGAGTATATCACTATATGCCAGTCAACCGTTTGAATTGGTATGAGTATAATTGATATTGTTTCGTTTTGCATGGCAATTAGAATTTGCAAACTGCGATACATCACAGGATATGTTTTAAGGGTGCGTAAATCATTGGATGTTCTTTGATTTGGTGGATTGTCTAATCTTAATTCTAAAGAAATGATGGGCAGAAGTAAAGTGTATTCTATAATGGCTAATGCGAGGTAAAACATGAAAATCATGAAAACGCTGAAGCAAATCCAGCTTAAAATGAATCCGTAGAAGAGGTAAATGAATGTGTTCATAAATTTTGGATCTATTTCAGAGGTGACATGTATTGCGGAGTGGGGCAATAAGAGAAAATGGGTGAGAGCAACAAATTCAAGAAATATTTGATGAATGAATAAAACGTATAACTTTCGGATTATATTTTTGCTTTCGGGGGAAGTTTCAGAGTTGTGGTTAGGCATGTACAAGTCTATTTAATTAAAGCATTAAAAATGAGTTATTTAATCATTTACAATTAAAAGTAGCAATTTTAATTTAATAATTTAGAAAATTACCTGAAAACTTTTTTACAAAGTTAAGTAATGCAGTAACAAGCGCAGCGATTTCATCTGTCTTCCAGGTGAGAAGAGTTACCAAAATGCTGCTAGAAATCACACAAACAAAGGCGATTACCAAGTAGTTGAATTGTTCCAAGTCGTAATTTTTCTGTAGTCGAAGTTCTATGATTTTGTAAGGGAGATATATGTAAGTGCCAAAATTTGACATTAAGACTAAAATGAAGTAACGGAGTTTTCCAGATTTGGTTGCGTAGACTTTCAAATGATTTGGGTCGAATAAAAAAGGGAGGGCTCCGAGAAAGTGACAAAACTTAAGGAACTTTTGGGTTAATACAATAAGGTTGGAAGATAACATGGTGAATTTTTTAACATGCAAGCACTTTTTCGAGTTGCCTATTAAGTTTAAGATTCAAAACTAACCTGAATGCTAAACCTAAAAATTCATTTCAAGTATGGATTAAATTGCGTGCCTTTTCTCAAACCCTTAATTTAATGTTGTAACGAAATTGTTTTTCTTCTATGAATAAAACATTTCTAATATGTTACTATATAGGTCGGCATAAATGATTATAGTGATTAAAATGGCGAATTCAGATCTGCTCAGTAATTCAATCAAATTTTCAAAATTCGTACAATGTCAAATTAATTCGATTCAAATATATCATATTCCCGACTAGCAATTTGTATTTTGTTGCAAAAGTGTTTGTACTGTCAAATGCATTCATTGTGTAACTTTTCTTTTCTGCTTTCAGAAACACAAGCCGACTCTCTTTACCCAAACTTTGCACAGTTAAAGGCCCTATATAAATACCTTCCCATAACCCAGACAAGGCTTACAAGATCATAAAAATTAAGATTATTTACTACTACATACCTGAATGTGCAGGCATGTATAGAAAGTAAAAATTAGAAAAAGCAATGTATTAAAATAATTTTTTTTTTTTGGCTCATTTCACTGCTCGTTTCTCCAGCTTTGTATAAGATCTAGTATGTGTAACGATAAGAAGATGACAAACAGTTCTACAATTTGGACAAATTTTGCCAAGTTTTTGGGAATACATAACAGTATAAAATGAATTCACAATGCTTTACCAAAAAGAAATACAATTACAATCTCACGGTTTAAAAAAATTAAATTCATGCGTAACTTTATTAAATTACCTGTATTATCAATAATTGGCATTAGCATTTGCATAATGTGATCTCGACCTAGGCGGAGAACTGGTCCGAAGTTTAGTTAATTTTTTAATGAAATACATTTTAAAACACAGGTTCCTCAATTTGCCCCAAAATTTAAGTTGACAATCTTACATAATTCCTTTACTTTAAATTCTTTATTTTTAAATTCCATTTTTAGTCAACAGTAAAGCCTTAAAAATGACTGTACTAATTTTCATCAGACATCTAAGAACCGTAAAAGGTCTAACGATAAAATATGTCCTATACGCAACACACAATGGTCTGCAACTTTTTTGAAACTTTTTCATGTACCTAATATCTGCTCTATTTTTCCAATGCATTTTCCCCTGGGTTGTCCAACTTTTCAATGTTTTCTTATTCCATCTTCCCACCTGTCCGAACATTTTCAAGGCTAGTAACCAAGCCAG
>JAQFXM010002953.1:0-22253 GCA_034693345.1 Entomobrya multifasciata
CGATAATGGGCCCTTCGATCATTATTTGTAATGTATTGCCGCTCTTATTGAACAATAAATCTAAATCTAAATCTAAAATCTAAGAGCACCAGAATATTGTGCAATTCAATTCAGTTTTGATATTTGCAAATACAAATTACTATATAGCAATATATTATGTAACTATAGTTTATAGCTATATTACATATGATTACCATGTAAAAACTTGTATACTATTTTATGCAAATAAAATCGATAACATTTATCGCAAGATTTTTGGATTAAGTTGACAAGATAAATAATATAAATGGCATAACAACAACAAAGTCATATTTCCCGTACGTACATGTTTTAAATGACAATATATGTATTGGTTGTTCAAATGATGTGTGCCATAAAGAAAACTGATAAGATAAAGAAAGGTAATTAGTGTTATGTATTATATTGTTCTTTAGATTTTTGTAGTTGACTAATTAGCAACTGACCACCACTCATTCTCTAAACCAAAATCTGAGGCATATTTGTAAGGTTATGAAAGGTGCTGATTACGATAGCCGTCAATTTTTGATATCATCAGGGGATTTTTTATAGTTTTTTCTTTAATCTAATGAACATTAGTGGTGTAAATATACAATAGTTCTGATTTATAATAGTTTCAGTATAAAAAATGTAATGAAACGATGAAAGCCAAGTTTTAACTACAAATTAAATTACATGTTAAGCTGGTTCATATTTATCATATTCTTTTGTAATGTGACTGTGCGGTTTACTTTAGGCACATTTACGTAGTACCAAATTGAGCGGTAATAAAAACTACGCTTAAAAATTCTCGAATACATGATAAAACTATTTATCAAACCGAAATTAGAAACGTACGTACATCAAAATATTTAGATATTCTTTGAGACTGGGTTTGTAATCATATTTAAGGTGAAATCATCGAAATACTTGACATTTGTTTTCAATAAGCCATATAACAGAAAGCCGGAACACGTGCCCTCATAATCAGCACCCGTATACATGCTGTTACTTGTTGTAACCTTTCCTTTGCCCATACTTTTTGTATCCAAAACGAACCAAAATACTTAACTTTACATAATCAATCATTTCTGTTGACAAATCGATAGCAGTTTGTAACAAAAGTCTTTACCCAAATAAGAGTGCTGTCCAAGTTGCCAAATGTGCTGCTACTTGAAGGAAATCTTACACGAGTAAAAAATAATGATGGAGCACATCGCTGTCGTTTATTATTTAGCAAGCATTTCCTACACTTTTGTGCACGTAATAAAAATATTTTCTTACACGTCTAAGACATGTAATCCAAAAAAATCTTAATTGGAATGTTATACAAAATTTCTAATTAAACCCAAAGAGAAAAACAAGTTATGACCAAATAATACAAAACACCATATTTCAATGAATACGTGTCGTGATACCGGAACTTATGGCTTATACAACACTTGCAAAATTCTATCAAGTTTATACGTAAGACCAATAAATGCAAAATGAAAAGCTTCTATAATATTCCAGTAATTACCTGGACTACGTGTTATTCTGAGGCTTACTTTCATGTCTGGACATAGCTTTAACGTAGACCTATAAATTTTAGGATTACAGAACCTTAAAACAATTTTTATTAGTTACTCATAAAATTACAGGAACTCTAGACTATTTTCAAACCTGTTTTTGTCACTCATACAAATATATCAAACTTATAGCAATTTTATAATACAAGTTCAAAGTAAGAGAAAATTTAGGCCATCTAGTCGATTTTTGAAATCTTTTACCGTTTTGTCTCTTTCGGTGGAATATTCTGGCATGTTACGTCTTTTAGTGGCGTAGTTGCATTATCTGGTAACCGTTTAGCAAGTTAAACAAATCCAGCAATCAAAAATCTGAAATCACCAAAATCCATATAATATTATTTCCGTCGAAACGATTGGTCAAAACAAATATATCAGCACTTGAAAGTGTTAATTTCTTACATGGTAACTCTTTCTAAAATGAAAACTAAATTCAACTATTTTTTCGTACTTGTTGGCCATTGCATTTTTATTTGTTGTGCCAGTAAGGACTTCAAAATTTCCTCTGAAAGAATTTCTGAAAACCAGTTGTCAATTTTAAGTGGTTTTGACGAGTGCTTTTTATATATTATAAATTTCCCTCTCCACGACATAAAGCCCTTAGCAATGTACCAAGTAATTGTTTTGCTCAATTATGACTCTCTCCCATATTTTCGAATCCTATTTCCCAAAAAACTTACCCCATATGAAAGAAACATTTTAATCAAGTGGACATATCAAAGGAATACAACAATTCCTCAAGCACTTTATACGAAAGTATTCATTAATTTTGGTAAATACACTTTTTAGTGGTTTCAACATGATTTTCGTTTGTCCAGTAAAAAAACACTTTGTGATTTTATTGTCTATTTGCATCCTCCCAACCAAGTGACATCTCCTCGCTTATATCAAAATGTTTACTGGAGCAAAAACCCGATTCTCAAGAATCCGTTTTGGATATCCGCTTTAGATTACATGAGTGAAAGAAACACAAGACCAAAAATATCTTTGCTTGTTTGCAAAACAGGTTCTAAGTCAACTTGTGCAAACAACTACCACCAGAAACAATGGATTCTTAGTGTACTAAATACCGAATATACGCACCGACTAGTAGAAATCGTTCTGGTATATGAAATATTTTTGGTTGGTAAAGGTATTCGCGTTCTTTGCCCGTTCTGTAGACCGTGTGAACCATATTACATGGTTCACGTTGCAAACAAACTAAACTTCAATGTATTGGTTAGCAGGTACAAACAGTTGACTGAGAACGTTTATCCACAAACCATTCAGATCGTGGTGTTTTGGCTTGCATTTGAAGACTTTGGAAATACTCTGGTAAAAAGCTTTTCCAAAAGCAGGAAGGCAATGTCCGAATACGTTGCAGGTCTTGACCTGAAAAACAAAGATGGATTTTTACCATATTCAATTGATCCCCACCTGTTTTATTCGATATTTCCAGACAATGTCACGTTGGAATTTATCGAAAGTGTTTACGGTGATTACATGAATGAAAACAAGGTTCTTCTTGATGGCTGTTCTAAACCCGTGTTATATCCTAGAGTATTTCGTCCATTGATTCTCAGAGAAGCCGAAGAAAAGTTAGAATCACTTCCGGATTTCCGTCTAGCTTTTCAAAGACAACAATTTCGATTTATAAGTTGTCACAGAAAGACTACCTATTGGATATTAAGATTAAGTGAACTTGTTTTCGCATTTGATACTCCTACATGGCTCTTATTATTATTATTCTTAATGATCGTGGCAAAACTTTTATGTTATGTTTCCAAAACTCATTCAAAACCCATCATGTTGACATCTTGGAATTCGTTTTATTCCTTGGTGGCTTCCATAATGGAACAGTCATCGCACATATTCGAAATTCCATCAGATAAATTACGAGTTTTGCTTTTTAGTGTACCATTTTTATTTCTTGTTTTAAGCAATGCCTATAAAGGTGAAAATATATCGAATCTAACGGTTGAGCCCAACCTAGTTCCTTTTGACAGCTTTGACACTTTAGTAGAAAATAATTTCAGTATTCGATCAAGAAGATACAGTCTTTCAGATCAAGCGTTTTCAATTTTAAAACAGAATGTCGAAATAAAAACCCACTTTTTTCAGGAAAATGGACATGAAGCTTTCCCAGTAGTGTCCGAGTTTTGGTTTTTAATTACAAATCGATTTCCATACAAGGACCTGATCAGGTTGAAAAACATGAAAATTTTTTTTTCATTTAAGACTTGGTACTATCTCAACAATTCCGAAATGCTGTCAGCATGGAAGGACGATCGTAAAGAAAATGCTAGCCGTGAGAGCATTGAACAGGTTCTAAGATTGCACATGGGAGAGTGCAACAAATCAGCTATTCTTCTACTAGAAAATACCGCACTTCAATTGTATACTGTAATGAAGGGTGCCAATCAACCGGTATTTTTTGGTAAAGACATATTATATGAGTATTTAAATTCCTATTCTTATTACGGATATTTTCACCGAAACATTTTACTTAGAATAAGGCTCTCATTCAGTTCTGGTATTGTAGAAAGGTGGCAAAAATATCTCAAGTGGTTTCTAGTTTTAAAAACAAACAGGGACTACAATACAGGCAATTTAACTGAATACTATCGACTCTCAAACATAACTGTTAGTGAAACAAAAAAGTCGGGAGTATATATTCTGTGCCTTATACCTGCATTTGGCATGTTGTTATCAGTTTTTGTGTTTATCTGGTTTGAGTGTTGTCATACAATTAGAACTAAAAATTGTATAATTTGGAATTTATTGAAACAAATTTGCCGGATACCATTTTTCAAAATCTGTATATCACTCATGTATAAATGCTTTTGCAAAACTAAGGAAAAATGTAAAATTAAAAGGTTTGGAAATATTGCAATTGGTCGATGAAGGCAGAAAAAAAGGGAACAGCTTCTGAAATTTCTAGACTACTAAACCATTTGAAGCCAATGCTTGTTTAATATAAGGTCTTTTGAGTATGACTTTTGTGCTAGCTTAATTAAGAATCACACATTTTATTAAAACACCTTTTTATCAGATGTACATAACTTCAGATGTCAGATGTCCGAAATATTTATGACCATGAAGAAATACCAATAAAAAATCAGTTCTATGATAGTATTACGGTATTCAATTTTAAAATATTTTAAGAGCGATTTTAGCTCATGGATTTTTGTCCATTTGTTTTATATGTACTAAAAAGTCAAATTTCACTCTACCGTATGTTGCATAATAACTTAACAATGATGCAAATACTTCTCAAATTTTCAGAATTGCTTATAAAAATATAAATAAAATTAGTTCAATTGGAAATTTAGACTGGATAATACTTTATATGTAAATTCATTGATGTTACGTCGAAATAATATGAAAAATTTGAAAGTTCTAAAAGATTTGACAGTTCACCGAAAACTAGATTTTCCGTGTTTTTAGCAGCAGCAACGTTATCCTCGCTGTTAGTTGTAGTTAGTTATTCTTTGCCCTTGCCTTATTATGCCCAAAAGTATAAAATTTACAATTTAGGAAAACCAAAACTTTTGATGATTATTTATTAAAAACAAACTGTTTACCATCTCATGTTCGCTTCAAGCGTATTTAAGTTTAATATAAATACATGGTTCTCTAAATCTAAATCTCAGTTTATCTCAATTTCGCCGCAATATATACATGAAAAATATCATTCACTTCATCAATATCATATAAACACTGCCATATATCACGCATTTACATATTTTTAAATAAAAAATCATATTATTTTTTGTTCAAATGCTGAGCGTCATAAAGAAATCTGATTTGATATGGAAAGGTGATTAGTGTTAATGCATCGTTTTTATATTTTATTAGATGAATAATTAGTTATTGACCACTACTCAATCTCTTGAAGGGACATTTTGAGTTCTTGAAACACTCGCTTTGTAGTGTAATTGTGCTTCACTGCATGTTTAAGGTATATCCGAATTCTGAAATAAACAATGCACGAGCAAGTAATGTAGATTTAATGATGAATTTGTTATTTATGAACGCAAAATTATCTATTTTGAAAATAAATGCCGCAAAATTTATTTCAGTCTTTAATAATTTTAGTAATATTTTAGTAAATATAAGTAAACGTAACTTATGACCCTAAACTTTTAATGTACATGACATTCTTCCAAACTCCATTCTGAGAATACTCAGATTCAAGGACGGTAATATTTTGGGAAATATCATTATATCCGGCTGGAATATACCGAATTTTACCCTGACAGTCTTGTTCTGTGTAAAATTTGAAAGGATAGCCGTGATTATTTACGCATTAAGAATAGTTCGTGAACAACTCTTTGGGTATATTTCTACACGTACACAAGTTTTTAAAGTCAACCTTATAATTTTTTTCAGTTATTTAGACCACTGTGTTCAACTGACGTGTTCAGCGTTTAAATTTGAGTTTCTATATAGCTTTCGAGAAGATGATTTGGTACTGGAAGAAGATGTAGAAATGGCATTTAAACAGTTTTTCGGAATAATGGATCTAAAAAAATTACTCAGGTTTATCAGGTTACAAAAAATGTGAAAGAAGTTGCAGAAATTACGAGATCTAATAGTCTGGGTATTGTGCACAAGGCTAGTTTTGAGACTAGCATTGGAACTGAGGGTGAAGCTGGCGTACCATTGTTGGTCTCAGCAAAGGTTAAAGCAGGGTTGAAAATGGCTTATTCGTTTGATAGATCGTCGACAGAATCGGCAGATAATAAAACTGTTGCAGAGCAATCTACAGAGTTTATGTTAAGTCAAACAATTGAAATTCCTCCTTGTGTGGAGTATGCATTGAGCTCGATTGTGAAAATGATTAAGGATAAACCGGTAGAGTATAGGGTGTACAGTAAAATAAGGGGGGAGTTGGAAGGAGAGAAAATGACGGCGAGTCAAATAAGGGAGCATGTGGGAGATGCTATGCATATTATTATGGATTTTGATGAATATACTGTGGTAACAAGTGTAAAAGCTGTGATGAAGGTTAGTTTTGGGGTTACGAATTTTGTGGATGGGGAAGGTACTAAAATAAAGGGATGTGTTGAGAAAAGGAAACTAGAATTGGAAAATTGAGAAACCTGATTCAATATTTGATCTGATAAAGTGTATTGTCCACGACATAAAGTAATATAGTGAATATTTCTATGATATTTTGGATATTTGTGATTCTTGGAGACATGTTATGTTACTCATATCCAATTTAGTATGTTTATCTGTGTGTTTATACTTATACCTGCAAAATTTATCCTTTCTGTACTATTTCTGGATGCCAAATATCTATAGTGGTCTGCACCCACAGATCATTAAAACCACCACAAAATAATCCCTATCGTTTATTTCTACTAAATCGATTATGTATTTGTATACAAAATGTGCAACCGCGCTCAGTCTTTTCCTCGTCACTTCACTAAGAAACAGTGGATTTTTCGCTTTTAATTGTCAGTTTAATTTCCTAAACTATTTGATGATTTTTCATTTCAAATAACTGACCAAATACCAAACATTAGCTATAATGTTATAAAAAAATTATATTTTATTTTATAAAAATAAAAGCATAAAAATATTTTACTAAATTTGTCCGCAATCGTGATGAGTCTTAAAAATAGCATGAACCACACATTTATCACTTCAGCAAGAAAGTCATATATCCCATTTTTTTTAAAGACGGAATTCCATTTATTTCATGGTTGTTCAAATGCTCGGTGGCATAAGGAAAGACGATAAGATATGGAAAGGTAATTATTTTTGTAATAGACTAATTAGGAATTGACCACCAATGATGCTTTTGAAAACATCAAGCATATTTTTAGTTCTTTAGACACTCGCTTTGTAATCGGATTTTGCCTAACAGCCCAGTTGACGTAATAACGAAATTCTGAAACAAAAAATTAATGTGCAAAATCGTCTAGACTGCATGATTGATTTCATATATCTAATAAATAAACATCTTATTTAAAATATTTATCAAATCTAATCAATCTGATTTTTCTCAGTAATAATGAACGATTATTTCTCTCATGAAGTAAGAATGCAATGTCTTTCAAAACAAAAAAAACTGTTAATATATTTATTCAAAGGAACAATAGATAAAAAATTCCTGGAACTCGATTGTGTACAATTATGATGTATTTTTTCATAAATTGGATTCGACTAAGCGTATATATACCGATGTAACTTTCAAAAAAATATTGAATAAAATTTTTGCAAAAGGCAGCAAAGTGGAATATTTAAATTTTAAGTAGTCTTAAAAAGTGTTTCAATTGGATAAATCATTTGCTTCTACAAATAAACCTTCTCTAAACATCAATGTTCTCTGATGATTTTGACATCAAGTTGATAGACGTCCTCGTCTGCTTTACACTTTCGGAACGAATTTTGTTGATTATGAAAACTTTGAAATAAGAAAAACAAGTTTATGCTTATTATTGATGCTTAATATAAGCAGTGAATTATTGACCTTAAAGTAAACTAAGACCTTTATGCTTTAAGCGTAAGTGCTGCAATCCGGATTCTCGTAAACGATAATACAATTTTCTATTATAACGAATTTTGTGGGTAATTGAAGAATATTCCTGACTTCGGAAATCTATTTGCAATCATAATCACTTAATTCCACATAAAGGATATGAAATAAACCTCAGATAATTGTATGAATTTAGATGCAAACATTTCAAAATAAATAGAAATTTTACCGTACATTACTTTTGTTTGTTCCGCTATAGAATTTAATGCTAGGATTTGTTGTATCACAAATGGAAGTTAAATGCACAAGAAGCAACTAGAACAAGTTCATTAGTTGACTGCATTAGTATGCCTTCATTAAAAATTCCAAATAATTGACGCTAGATCATTTTGAAATTCACATATCCGATTGATAGAGCTTCCGTAATGATGTTCCAAAAAATACTTGGACCGGCAGGTAGAATATGATATTTATAGTTATGAAGACGCATGCTTGCAAAACCATTTGATTTAAGCATATTTTAAAGTAGGACAATTGGAAAAATGTATTGGCACCAATCAAAACCCAAATTTAAAATATGCGTATAGAAGCAATTTATTTCATTAATTTTATTGTCTGTATTACAAATAACAAAGTGAAAGTAACAAAGATGTAGTAACAGTAGGACAATATGTAGCTAATTATGAAGTTTCGTTTATCAAAAATCTTATAACTCAATACAATATGAAGTTAAAACAATTATGAGTTTTTGGAGCTATTTAAAAAATACATAAATTTATCTTGAAAAAACTGCTACCTATTCTTTACAAAATAATGGGCTCTTACAGCCTGTTAAAATTACTATTGAATAACAATGGTAATATATATTAGGAATTACAGAATCAAACCTACCACCTGTATCATATGGAATGCATGTTTATTTGTTTTTTTAATGTAAAATGCCATTTAACGTCAGCATGTCAATTAGTTGTCAGTTAGTAGCATCTTATTGACAGATAATATGTAACAAAGACACTGGAATTAAAATGCTTACTAAGAAAAACAAAATGAGTATATCGTAATACATAATTGGTTTGTTTACTTTCTGGCCAGTGAACTGCATGTGTTTTATTCACATGGGTATAGCAATGGCTTTGGTTTACAAGCACAAAATACAGAAATGTAGCTTTATGCATACAAGTGAGAGTTGGTGGGTATTTGGCGAATACATAGAGTACATCATCACCACAAATCATATGGTTTTGTTAGAAAACACAACAATCTTTTAGCACAACTCATTAGTTTATTAACTTTAAATATCCAGTGGGTCTACTAAATTTTGGCTTGAAATTTTCAATTGTAATAAATATTAAACTATTATTACATTTGGTCTTTTACCTTGTAAATATATCACTGAACTTGGGAATAATAATGGCCAAACGGAAAATTGACGGAACGATCACCGGTGAAAGGTGGACCAATGTTAACTCAGGTGTAAGTAAACTAATTGGTTAATCATCTTGTGTACCTTTTGATATCATTCAATAAACATTAGAAAATGCCTAACAATAGAATTGCGTTTCTGTTTATCTTTCTTTCAGCAAGCCATTAAAGAAGACTTATCATTTATATGGAAGATCGAGAACTTTCTGGCAGTTAAATCATCCACAGAACTCATCCACGAGCAGAAATTTCACTTTACCGGAGAGTCCAGTGAATATCCCACGAAATGGTTTTGTAAACTAAGCAATCAACCAAATACAAATCCAATTGGAATCTATCTTCATTTGGATAGTGCACCAACTAAATTCAGACCTGTTGTCAGCTTCACCTTTCAAACGAACAAGATAAATGGTGAAATTGGTAAAACGTGCTCTGGTACACCTTCTTTCTCAATTTTGTAATTAAAATACTTAAATTTAGTCCAAATTAGCTTTGTTTATTGATTTATTTCTTTTATGTTATTAGTCGATCGTAAACCGTTTACTGCAGATGTTCGAAATTTTGGATTTCGTGCCTTCATCCCAGAAGAAGATGAGGCACTCCAGGAACTCATATCAGAAGATGGGAGCATTACAATTAAAGTAAATGTTAAGGTTGTTCTTTTTAAACCTGCTGCACTATCTAAAGAAGTGGATGACGAGGTTCGTGAATTTGAAATGAGTGAAATACGAAAGTTAAGCAAAACCATGACACAAATGCTTGAGCCTGACTACCAATTAGAAGCAGGGAAAATGATAAAAGTGGTGTCAAGAGATCGCGTGGAATTTTTCGTGAAAAGTGACATTTTATCGAATCGATCACCAGTATTTCAAGCAATGTTTAATTCTAGTAAGTGGAAGGAAGGTGTAAAATCTTCCAAAGGAAATGGGTCGCCGTTGGTTTTGAAGGACCTTTCGGGAAAAACATTGAAAGTTTTGTTGCATTATGTATATGGGGGAGTATTGCTTAAGGAGGATTGGAAAGCTGATGATGTGATTTTGGAGTTGACTTGGGCAGCACAGAAGTATCAGTTGGAGGGATTGACGGAGTTTTTGGATAAGATTTTGCCTTTGATTAATTTTGGGAGTATGGAGGTACTGGCTAAATTGGCTTTGTTGGCAAAACGACTGAAAATGGGTAATGCGGAAAGAGGGCTATTTGCAAAGTTAAAGGAAAGTGCGACTGATATTGATCAGTTGATTTTGGATAAGGAGGGATCTCTTCTTGGGCTTGATTAGATTTGCTCAATGAATATAATAAAAAATCTAAAGGATTCAAATTCTACCTGATGATCTATACTAATAATACTTTTTATCCTGTAGACTTATAATGTTATAAAAAATAAGTACAATAATTATTAGTTTATGAACAAGCATAAAGTAAGTATGGTTACTAAGTTTCGGTTAATATGAAATAGAACTTCGCCACGTAAAACATTTTGTACACATACATAATTCTAACAGTTAAACTTTAAATATGTGCACATAAAATGCTATTTATTTAAATTCAAAATAAATAACTAATAATATTTGCAATGTTATTCTAAAAATGCTTCTAAAAGTTGTAAAATATTATGTTTGTTAACTTTTCATGGAACTGCACAAAGTATACAACCAGTTACAAGTTATATTTAAGGTATGTCAATCTTCGAATCGATTTTTGTTTTTGTTGACCCCGTGTAAATTGTAAAACCAGGTTACTCAATCAGATTTATCAGCGGTTAAACATACTTTCAAACACATCTGTACACATGTAATATGTTGTTAAATTAGTTGTTTAGACGTAAGCAAATTATTTTTTATTTACAACTATTACTGCAATGATAGAGCCATTAGTGGTTTAAAAGTATCAATTTATAATCAAACTTAAACATTCAAATTTAAATGAAGAAACGTTGGTGAAAAACTAAGGATGCTTGCATGAAGCGACATTGGTTATTGCTTTTTAGCTGGTTATGATGCGTTTTTTGTAAATATTTCGCATTTGTGAACATACAAGGCAAAAAACTATTGTAATAAAAAAATTAAGATAATGATGGGAAACAGAATTATATGCAATGATAAAATATTAAGATTATTTGCATAACTTATTTAAATATGTATAAAATTTCAGATTTTTTTTCTAAATTGTAATATCAGCTACGAAAGATAGAAAATACATTATATTTTGTGTGTCCGAAATGAAATACTTGTAGGCAATCCAAAGTAGATTATTAAGCTTACCATTGTGAAATGAGCACACGCATACTCACAAAGCTCCCTTATTTAGCGGGATAAAAATCACTTTAGTTTTCTTTCATCAATCAGCCCATATATTATTCATGTATTAACGATACACTGCCATGAATAAATTTCAGAAAGCACAGATGCAACCAAAACAATGTGAATTCTTTGGCTGCTTTATTATAAATATGGAAAACATAGAGAGATCAGTATCAGATGTTATTTGATCGATGTAAACCAATTCGCTCAATTTGGTTAAATACTTTTTAATCGACTACTCGAGCATTTTTATATTGTTTTTGAAAGCAAAATGGCCAGAGTTAGGGTAAATGGAACATTATCTGAGGAACATTTGGCCGATGTTACTAGTGGTGTAAGTGCAGTTAATATATTTATCACATTTACATTTCAGATTATATATTCACATGCATTCCTAGCTCAAGCTTTTGTTTCTTTAAAAAATATTTGCCATTTTGCTATTATATATTTTAGCAAGTGGAAATTGAGACTCACTCATTCAATTGGAAGATAGAAAACTTCCTCATCATTAAAGAGCATATTGCTGATCTTAATGAGCCTAGATTTGACTTCACAGCTGGAAACTCAAATGGAAAACTAACAAAATGGTGTTGCTACTTGGGAGGAAATTCACCCTGTATCCACACTAAATTGCGGTTGGAGGACGGACCTCCAAAATGCAAGGTTTTGGTTGGCTACTCCTTCAAAATCGTCAAGCCAAACAGTGAAGTTGGTGAAATGATTTCAGGTTGGTTTAAATGAATTTCTTAAATACGTAAAACATAAAATGAATAAGGTGTCTTCCATGTTGAAATAATTAAATATGTTTTTTGGATTATAGTTGAAAACAAAATGTTTTCTCAAGGCGAAAGCATGTTCGGACTAAGCATTTCTTGGGAGAATTGCAAACTCAGGGAGCTAACTTGGAAGGATGGGAGTATTTTAATTGAAGTCATTTTCAAATTGTTCAATTTTATGGAGTCCTCAGTACAAACTCATTGTGATCTTCAAACGGAGATTAAAAAATTTGAAGCACGGGAACTCGAAAAGATATGCCTGTCTATGACACAGCTGATTGGTTTTGACGTTCAACCAGAAATGATAAAACGGATTAAAGTTTTTTCGAACGATCGGGTAGAATTTCATGCGAATTCGATCACTTTAGCAAGTCGTTCTCCTGTTTTTGCGGCTATGTTGAAATCTGAAAATTGGAAAGAAGGGCAGGGTTCTACTGGAGGAGGACGAGGAGTAAACAAGTTGGTTTTGGAAGACTTGTCTGGAAAAACGGTGAAGATACTGTTGCATTATTTGATTCGAGGAGTTTTGCTGGAAGAATGGAAAGATGAAGATGTGCTGTTGGAACTTGTCTATGGTGCAGAAAAGTACCAATTGAACGAACTTACCAAATTTTTGGATAAGGTTTTGCCGGAAATCGAGGTTACGAATGTGGAAATCTTGGCAAAATTAGCTTTGTTAACTAAGCGCTTGGATATACAAAATTAAGCGACAAAGCTGTTTTCAAAGTTGAAGGAAGCTGCGACTAATGTTGACCAGTTGGTATTGGATAAACGAGGATCGCTTCTTGAAAAGGACTAAATGAAGGGATGGATATTAGTTAACGACATTCCGACAATCCACAAGTGTTCAATTTGTTTACGAGTAAATGTGTACAAAGTATGAGTACGTAAATCATGGTGAGTTTTTCCAAGACGGAGTTGTATCCTGAGCTAAATGCCTTCATATCTCCACTAATCCAGGTTTTAATGATTTTTTAGGTAATAAAATTTATTGTTTTTTCGATTACATATACTTGATATAGTTTTTAGCCATTGGCTGTTTACCAATACAATGTAATAACAAAGGAAAATTAGTAAAACGCAGCTTAAGAGATTCTAAATACCAAGTACTTTAGACACCAAAATGCAAAATATTTTCAGATTCTGTGAGTTGTTTCCAGTTTTAAACAAAATTGTATTTCAATTCATTTAAATGTATATAAATGTTAGTGTCTGATTGTAATCAATACAAAATATTAACTTTACAGATAAGAATGTTTTGGTTTGGAGGAATTTTGCTTAAAGTATAGCAAAAGGTACATAAGTTCTATGATAAATATTCTAGGTTTTTATGTAGGGTTTAGTTCTGGAAATGTTAATAAGGCACGTTATGTAGGAAAAAATTTATTTGTGTCTTAAATCATTTCCAATATTTGTTAAGATAGTGAAACCAAATGTGGATAAAAAGATTTGAAATGAAATATATGCATATTAATACCCTATCACAATAGCAGAAACAAACAATAACTTCGGATGATGCGTCAACTATTGCATAAAAGCTTTTGATTATACTATTCCAAATTTACACTACGGGAATGTTCTAAACATTTTACTTTGACCTTGGGATTTGAAAAACGAAAGTTTTCATTTAACGAAAATGATACGACAAATATAAGTGAAATGAGTAAAAAATTATGCGATTTTGTGCTCACACACATACGAATACAGAAGATATGCTGTATTCTTGGTGAACGTTTGTCATTACCTACGTAATTAATGACTGTTACAGGTATAGAAATATTTTACCATAAAATACATAAATAGTTATCACATTTCTAGAGTTCCCATTTTGCAAAGTTTTTGCTTTAAGTTGGCAAATAATTTATGACCACAATAAATTAACAAAATCGAAGAATTCGAATTAGGACCTATGGCATGAAATGAATTCAAAATATTATAATATTTTCAATTTTATTCTCGTTTTAGCTATTATTTTGATAAATAACTTTTGAGAATTTTAATTGTGTCTGGTTTAATCTTTTTGTTGACTCAATATCAATTCCAGTAACTCCTGTGCTCTTTCACCAAACCAATGATTATTTTCATCTTCAGTGCTTTTTTGAATCACTTCAGCCACTCCACTAGCGGCTAAGTCACGGAGAGGTGCATTTCCTAAATAGTTAGCAGCCTAAACAATAGCCCAATTACAGAAGTTTTATTTGCGAATATCCATTCAAAACTTTGTAAACTTTACAAATGTATACGGTATTTGAAAATCATGCCCAAGCTTACCACAATTAACTCCATTAAATCCCATGGATGCATGGCTAGTATAAACTCGTCATCCCAACGATCAAAGTGCAGATGGCAACTTTGTGCAGTTTGATCAATTGGATCATCCAAGTGTTTTAAAGCCCATTGAATGATAAATGGCAAAACGATGGGATTAACCTCAGAAAGATACACCTCGTGTTCTTCATCAATCAATGAGTCAAGTGCTGGAAATAAATAAACAACTTGTTCGGCTATATCGAAATAATTTCCCTCAGTACTTATCAATCTAATTGTTGCTTTCATTTTAAACCGAAATTAAGTTATAATTAAACGTTGAAATATGTAACCAGTAAATATTTGGTTCATAAAATGAAAGTCGGTGTATTTGTTTTGACGGGACGGGTAGTTTAACACGTAAGCAGTAAAACCATTTTTTGCAAATAGTATCAGAACAATAGAATATAAAACGTATTAATTATAAATTGTTGGTATAAATAAGTATGACTTGTACGTAAAATTTTAAATTCGAATAAAGAGTTGTTGCGATACATTGTATATGTAATAGCTAATGTGTGTCACGAACTGCATCAATTGTCTTGAAGTGTCGTTTCTCTCGTGATTATTTCAGATCATTGGTCTCAAAGCGAAAATTGACTTTGCGAGGAAAAATATTTTTTAATTACCAGTATGTTTCAAAATGTTTCTTGACTACGTTGTTGTTTTTGCAAATATTTATTGTTTTGGAATATCATTAGCTCATGAATTTTAGTTTTGACTACCTATTTTTTAGAAATTAACATGCATGGACTGATTTAATATAACGATAACCTAAATTTTATATTTTAAAACTGGCCATATTTTTAGAATTCAGGTTTCAAAACCCCATGTCCCACACACCAAGCCACCTAGAAATAAACTAAATGCATACTAGAATAAAAAGGAAACAACCTCATTTTTAGCTTAGGTTTTAAAACTAGCCAATTTGATTACTTGTTCCGAATTGTCTAACCATTTCATTCGAAACTTTTTCGAGTCGATCTCTTTGGGAAAACTTTGGAATTCTGAATATTGTCAGAGTTTTTTCGAACTACTTTACTATATGAAGAAAAAAGTTTTTCACTTGGAAGTCAATAATTTTGTATCCCAAAATATTTATAATTATTTCCAATAACAGCAAGCCACTTTAATTTTTAACAGTTTAAGCATAAGCATCCCATATCAACCAAGAACTTATATTTTTATGCCCAAATATTATACAGAAGTAAAACGAATTTTCATACAGACTAATAATATATGTTATAGTGATATTTTCAAATAGAAATACATGCAAACTATGTACATAGAATATTATTTGCCTATACAACATTTGTCTATATTTAGAACGTAAACATAATACTACGAATGCATATGTGTATGTTTATCCATAATGTATTACGAGGAGTATGAAATAAGTAACGTCACTGTAAAACATGTCAAAAAATAAATAGACAAACAGAACTTACTTGAGTCAATAATTAAGCTCCCTAAAAGTCCTCACAATTTTAAACTTATTTTAAAAAAATCAACGCCTTATTTTGGGAACAATCCCTTAAATTGAAAGTTTTTTTGAAATGGTGATTATGCATGAGCAACAAGTTGCTTCTCTGTTATACTGCTTTAACTATATACTTATAGTTGCATCACAGGTTTAAAAAATATTCGTGCAAGTGTACATTCATCTTAGTAGCTTTGCTTTTCGTGTAAATAATTTTGCTCAGATTGATTTAGCAAGAAGCTTTGCTGAAACTACACATAAGAAAAGTTCGTTGACCTTGAATATAAGGCTTGGTTGCTGGCACAATATATGCATGCTTGGCTTTAATAATATTAGTAGAATGAGAATTTCTGTGTAAAAACTTGGCTATTTATGAAAACATTATGGTTTCATTTTTTACGTATTGTCAGACAAGAATACAATGCATCTTTTTTCGTAGTTGTGGTGACAAATATCAAATTCATTATTGAATACTTGCAAAATGGAAATAAAGGAACACTTATTAGTGGCAACTGATCTTTTTAATGAAATTTAAGTTGACCAAATATTCTGAAATAATCGCAATTACAATTTTCTTTAGCAACTAAATTATACTTATCAATAATAACTTTAAACTTCTAAAAACTTTACATTTAATTATGCGCTTGCAAATAATATAAATCTTAATGCTTAGTAATGTTCCTAATTGAAAACCTTTAGTAAATCTGGTAACTTGTTATTTTGTTATAGTTTATTCCGGGAACAATTGATTGTTTAAAATCCATTATTTAATTTGAATCATTCACAAACTAAACTAAATATTTTTGTATCAAAATATATCCTTACCTTTATGCTGCTGATTTGAATCAAATCAAATAAATTTAAGTTTAGCTGTAAACCAAAAATAATAAAAGTGTAAAAATCTAAGTATGTTACCAAAATAAAATATATAACTAAACTTTTTTACTTAACTATACACTACTAACTATAGCTACTTTGCTAAGATTTACATGTTTCATATTATAACTTTTATACTAAATAGCACCAAAATGTAGCCAGCCACATTTCAAGAAAAAATCTCAATTTTCCCCCCATTTCAAATCATTTTGTTCAACCCAGATTCTAATATATCCATGGCTTCCTCTCCAAACAATTGACGGTTTCGTTCTGCCGTATTTCCTTTAATTATTCGAGCAACTCTGTCAGATGCCAGGTCTCCCAATCGCTTTATTTCCAAATATTGGGAAGCCTAAGAACCATTTACATTAAATCTCCACTTAGAAATTTTTTGAACAATAAATTACACTACAAATTAAACTATCAAGTTACAAATCCCAAAAAAATGGTATATTTACCAAAATTAGCTCCATCAAAATCTCCGTATCCTGTTGCTGTATGAAGTCCATTTCCCAATTGTCGAATTCCTCGTTTTCCTCTCCATCAGATTTAGTGGAGCTGACTCTCTGCTCATTACTATGATGAGTAGCCCATTGCACCACCTTTTCCAAAATAGTGGAGCTTACTAATGTAAGCACCAACTCAAGAACATCACATTTGTCATTCTCGGAATCTTTAATCATCCGATGAATTGCTGGTAGATATGGGACCACTTTGTCAGAAATGTCGAAATATTTTCCATTTGAAGTAATGAACTTAATTATTTTCCCCATTTTTTCAAAAGGTTGATTGTAATGTAAAAATTGTATTAAAAATAAATGGTTTAAGAAGATCAGAACTATTTATCTATGTACAAAAAATCTAATAAGGGATTACAATCACAGATGTTCGCACAATATCTTGTCGAGATGCTTGCAAAAGATAAAATGAGATGCGATGGTTGCTTAGAGATCTTCATAGAGAGATGTATATTGCAAAGTTATGATGTATTTTTTGTACATATACTTATATATGATTATGCGTGGTCGGACATTTCGCATAAACATTGACCCAAATGACATAGTTTGGTGGCAACAAATATAAGCCATAGTAGTTAAATCAGTTAAAAACAGATGAAAACGAAACAAAAAGGTTTAGATTTTACACTCTTACAGCCTAAAATTCAAAATTACTATTAACTTTTTAGAAATACTTTGAAGCCATGTTTAAATAACGCTCAATCATAACACTTTTAGTAAAACTTCAATGTAAAATAATTAGTGCGAAATAGTAAGTGTTTAAATATTTTCGAAAAAATCTAATCCTACAGTTTATTTTATTAATGCTGCCATTTATGTATTATTTTAATGAGCCTTTTAGATTTTTGCAAATTTTGATTTATGCTATTCAACCTTGTGCAAATATGTATTATGCTATTTTATTTTGTGCAAATTTTCCTAGTACCTTATGCACGTTTTCATATATGTACATATGTGTATTCATATAATAAGGGGATAAGAAGGTATTAGTCTTAGTCAAAAATATGTGGAGTTAGTGTTAAAATAAATTCTGTTGTAAATACAGTAGTAAAATTTATTTTATACTAAGAAATTTTGCATGTTACAATTTTTTTCAAATTATAATCTTTTATAAATGCTTGTAAAAAAATTGTTTAATATTTATTCTAAGAAAGACTGTTTCCAATACTGTAGTTGTCATAAAATTTGAAAATTCGGTACTTTAAATAAATGAGTTTGGTAATATATTTGGTATCAATCGTTTTGGTAGATTCTTAAAGATCCCGTCGAGCCAATCCAAAGATTTTGTGAATCTCGTGGACGTTATGTCCCTTCAAAATTCCAGCAGTAGTTTTGCAACTTAAGTCAAGCAGCAGTTGAATGTCCAATATTCGGGCAGCCTGAAAATAAAACAAATAAAAGACACATTCGAATTTTAAATTTATTCTACCAATTGTATTAACTTATCACCTTTACATAAAAAATGCGAGTTTTTACCACAATTAGCCCAAATAAAGTCTCTCCTTCCTGTGCATTTAAAAACTGTTTATCCCATGGATCAATCTCCCCAGCTATTGCACAGTTAGTAGTATCCTCATCCTTATGATAAGTAGCCCACTGAATAATCTTCTGCAAAATTGCACTACTCACTTGAGGCACAGGAAGGGCCCCACAATCTTTAAATGCTGGGTTCTCCAACATCCTTGCAAGGGTTTGGGATACCTTCGCAACTTTTTCGGGAACCTCGAAAATATCTCCGTCAGAACTTTTTAATTTCACCATTTTTGCCATTTTAACAGAAGAAGAATGGGAAAACACGTAATGGAAATTCTGAGAATAAAATAAAATTTAAACGGAAAAGAAAAACATAATGAGCCACAGCTCTGTTTTGAGTGTTTCCTGGTTGCTTTCTAAAATCAGAAAAACAAAAACAATGAAGTAAGCTTACCTTAATATAAACGAGAATGTATATATATATATACGTGATGATTGCGTTGTATTTCAAATAGTTTTTTAAAAAGTCGCTGTAACAAAGTAGCGGAATATATGAACTCGTATAAATTATATATGATCAATATTTGGCAATTCAATTTTGACTCAGATTTCTGACCTAATTCGTGACTCCAATGTTTAACCCAGTAGTTTAAACCCACGTTTTGACCCAAAATTTTGACCCCATAAAGCATATAATATTCGTATTTGACCCTGAATTTATTTTTGAATTATTGCACCGACGGACTGACGAACAAACATTGTTAAGCCTACACTTGTCAACGTCTTGCTAGCTACAAAGTCATATATATGTATATATTTTGAGGATCGTTCAAAAGCAGTATTTATTTTGTGCCCCCTATTGTTATGATTTTATGCAGGGAATAGGGATGATTATTATGTCGAATACGTACATGTATCATCTGAGCTTTTGAACAACCCTTTCCTTGTACAAAGGATGCTTGTATGTATGTCGCGAATATTTTCGCCCTATTTTCGTATATAAGCCTCTTTTTTTATCTTATCAATAGGGTATATCCTTATATAAGAATAGTACATATTCGTATAAAAGGGATTTTGCTACAAGAAGAGTAGAAGTAAAGCTACTCAGTGTAAAATTTGGCCTGAATAAAAACAAATGCAAAGTATACCTTTTTCTGATTACATCTTTTAGTGTGGTGATTTGTGTCGTGTCGTGCTAAAGATGTGTAGAAAATATATGCAACATCATCTTTGAAACATGAGATGGGAGGATGAAGATACAAAACAAGTTATATTGAAGATGAGATTTTAAAAACCCTACACTGTCGCCCCAAAATTTATAGAAATACAAGTGCAGCAACTAAAAAGGGGTAAGCATAGCTTCTTTAGGGTTTTTCTACTTTGGAATAATATAAGCATTTTTTAGTGAATGCATGAATACGTTGAAACATAATATAACATGTATAGGTACATTTTTATAAAAAAAGTATATGGCCTTTTGCAGTGTGCAGATCAGTAAAAATGCTAATAATTGAGTTCAGGTTTGAAAATAGACCGTAAAAAGTGTGTTCTATTTTTTATATTTAGGGATTACACGCGTGAAGAGTCAATTACGAGATAAATTCGATGTAAATATCAATCTGAAACTAGGTTAAAACATGACTCAACAACGCTTAATAGTTTTTAAAAACATGACTAATTGCTTATGCATACATGTAAAAATAGGACAAACACGTTTTAGCAAATAAAACAATTGTAGAGTGCATCATGATTTTACTAAATGCAAATAATACGGGTAAAAATATAATTTTATGATGGTCGCGATTAAATATATGTTATGGTATTGTTACTTCAACTATTAAGTGATACCGTTAGTCTGAAAAATTATTGGTGCACTGACTTAACAGACAAAATGTATCACCAAATAACAATTCGAAGATCTTATAACCTAAAATATGTATAAAAAAAGTAATGCACTATGCTATGAATCTGTCGAATTGTCATGAGAACCGTTTCGAGTCAGAATATTTCATTGTTTTAAAAAGTAAAGTTTTACTTTTTGTTGCTTAATTTATTATGCAATTTTCTGTAGCAACTAGATCTCAATATGTTAATTTACAATTTATTTGCATGACAACTTGAAAAAGTTATTAAATACAAATATATGTTGGTAATTATTATTTCAAAGATAAATTTACACAAATTTAAAATATTCGCTGTAACTACTTCAATTCATGGACACAAGATTTGAATGAGTATTAATTTATGAACAAATTTGATGCATTCTAAAAAAACCATCTTTAAAGCAAACCATTAACAAGATTATGGCTTTAATAAATGCAGTAAAAATGCTATAGTTTTCTTAAAACCATTATTTTCATTCTCATGTTTTACATAAACGATCATAATGTTAAATACAACTTATGTTAATATTCATCAAAAAGATTTTAAATTGTCCAGAAAAATATCTATACCAAAACCGTTTTCAGTTTCCGTCCAATGGATTAATTTTTGGCATAAATATTATTGGACTAAGCTGTTCTAATACTATTCTAATATTTTTCATACTATTTTTCACTATCTTGTCGCATTCATTGTTATATTATCGCCGTCTAACCATTTTTAAAGCTTGATAAGCAATAAAAACGTAATGTATGAATACTATATCAGCCCAAAAATCTAAACTTTTTATATGTTACAAGAAACACTGCTAAATCTCATTTCTTATCCATCATTTTCCTTGATAATCTTTTCGATTTCCATTAAAGCCAAATCGCTGCAAGCAATCCCACAGTTTTGACGAACTTCCGATGGAGTCTGGTCCTTCATCAGTCCATAGACCAGTTTACATGTCATATCGAGAAGGACCTTGATGCCCAAATCTCTGGCAGCCTTAAAACACAAATAAACCAAATCTCAAATTAAATTCTCACATTATCCCAAAATTACCAAAAAACTACTCGTATAAACGTAATGTCAATATTTTACAAAACAAATTGTATGTTAATTGTAAGTTTTACTTACCACCAGCAAATCAAACAAAGTAGCAGGTATCTGCTCATCCAAAAACCGGATATCCCAACTATCAATC
>JAQFXM010002954.1:0-22252 GCA_034693345.1 Entomobrya multifasciata
ACTTAAACAAAAGTTAAATGGTATAGATTAACATTTATGATTTTGACCTAGTTTATCTTTAGAAGAATATTTTACGCTTACTGTCAATTTCATCAAGTAGGTTAGCACATCCTATTAAAATAGTCGGATCCAGTTCCTGCTGTGATTGCGACTGATTATTAGATTGATGCGATGAGTTAGATGTGTTTGACATGCGGGAGTTCTTGGATCCAAATCCAGATGCCATCTAATCAGAAAACAAACAATGAGTAATCAAATATTTTAAATTTTGAGATAAATAGATATACTCTCTCTTCCTTTAACATTTCACTTACTTTAAAATCGGATGGTGAAAGAACCTTGCAATTAATTATTGGAAAGTTTAGGTTAAACTTCACTGATTTGTAAACTGTCTCTCGTACTTTCACTTGTAGTTCAGAATTTTTTGCCGGTATACTTGTTTTTAAGCTAATTATAGTTGTCACATTTTGTTACAACTGTCAGTCGGCAATACAAGAGTTCACACAGATACAGAAGAAACCTTAATCCTCAGAAGATTCCTTAATCATGATTTGTTTAAAAAAAAACAACTGAAGATCATTTAAACTTTCTTGAAATGTCCAATGTCCAATGTATGTAAACAGTAAAAACTGTTCTGTATTCACAGTTCACATAATATACAAAAACACTTGCTTTGACTAGGCTGCTGTGGCACATTGATTTTCCCACATGCTGGAATATGTAGACACGGGAAGATGGGATCTTTATAATGCGTGTAATATACAAGCACCCACATTCGGTTCTCAAAACAAATAATGCAATGCAATGTATCTAGATTCTAGTCACAGTCCAAAAATGAAGCTTGGCTCTTCAAATTGAACAAAGACAATCAGTTTTGTAATATAAAAACTGCTGCTACTCAAGCAGTTGTTAATTTTTCGTCTGAATGCTTGTTAAGCATTAAAAATACATAAAACATGATGGTGGCATTAATGCCACATTTTCAATTAATTAGTTGTATAATTTTAAGGACTACCATATTGTAAAAAAACTGGTGCGGTCAGTTAGACCGCGTTTAATACCATTATTTTTTGGACAATCAGATTGATTTATGTAATTTTCTTAATAAGTTCTGAAATTGACGAATGCCATTGAATGGTAATTAGCTACATATAGTGAAATAGCTAGTATTGTCGCTGTAGCAATATTGAATATGCATTTTCTTTAAATATAATATAAAAAATCTATAAATTGACTTTTATAATATTTTACGACATGTTATAAAAGAGATCTTTAGTGATTTCGGATTTTTTATGTTTCTTGAAACTTTATTTCATTTCCTGCATGCATCTTTAAAAGTGGTCTGACCATATCATTTAAATTTTTACATATACATATATTACATATTCATAAAGGTCTCGGTCCCATATTCTCATAAAAAAGTCATAAGACAATTTTTAGTGTTCCATATCATTACTGAAGACTGAAGACAAAAATCAAAGATGTGGTTGTGGTGGGCATTCCCATACTCTGTATATTCTAAGGTTTATGTTGTGTTTTATTTAGCATGGCATTACACAAAAAATATCTACGACGTACTTACAACCGTCGTCATACGACACACGCCATACGTTACCTTCGGGGTGCGGCAAAAGCAGTGATAGATTTATTTCCGCTTTGCTCTTTTCTACTCCACCTCCACTATTTCACGCTGTAATATAATAATATAACGACTTTTTACACAGAATATAGAATGGAGTGGGCTGTTTGGTACTTTTTTATATTCAGACTTCAAAAGAACATGTTAAGTAGGTGAACATAGAGAGCTTATTTGCCATCTGATCTCTTCCTCCATTCCAACTTCCATCCAACCTCCTTCTCATCATCACTATCACTCTTGTTGATATACTCCAAAGTGGAAATCGGCAAAGTCAAGATAAACTGTTGCGTTGCGTTGGAGAAAGTAGAAAAGTAGAATACACAGAATATGCAGTGTACAGAGATCTAGTGTTTTTCCGTCTCGTAAAAAAAATCAAAACCCATTCATTTAGTTTCTTTCGATTATTTTGTAGAAAGGGATTCCTTTTTGTGTGGCTACCATGAAATCGATTTGGGGGAAATCAAACGATTCATTGGTTATACGATAGATATTTTAGCACAACTTTATTTTCTCGTGTAGAAATTCTATTCTAAATTTTTAGTACAAATTTAACTACGTTTTTCAAGTCAATTGCCAATTTAGAAATACATATAGTGTTTGTATGTGCTAAATGCTCAAGTTTGTATAGAAATATTGTAAAGATATTCATTTGTGGTGATTTTCACCTACAATTTGTTGAACAAAATGACAGGAGTTCATCCTGAGATAATCATATTGATTGACACAAGTGCGTTCAGTAATAAGACTGAATTGAAAGATGACTTGGTGGATCATGTTAAGGAAGCAGTATCCTTTCAAATATCACGGGGAACAATTACAAACAGGAAACTGATACGACTCGGACTAGAACCGTACCTGGCGAGAGTAAAGTGGACATATATATTCTTTGACTCTACACAATGTCATAGTGCCTCAGAAAAGAGTAACAGTCTTGGACAGTTCACTAAAACATTGACTTACGAGTGCTGGGATCTTTTTGAAAAAGAGTTGAAGGAGCAAGTGAAAATTTCTTCAAACTCAACACAAGATACAAAACTACCTGTCAACAGTCGGATGAAAAATGTGGTGAAAATTTTAGAAAATTTGAAATTTCAACATTATTGGCCTCATGGGAAAAGATGCAGTAATCCAGACCTGACAAATAGTAAAAATGTGGCGTTGGCAACAACATCGCGATCCATAGAAAAATTCATCATTGTTTTCACCACAGTACCTAAACTGTTCTCATGCTTGGTCCACTTGGCAGCAGGAATTACGAGTTGTCGGCATTCCATGTCGGTGGCTGCGGATTGTTCTCCTGAAAGTATACAAATATGCTTGGTGGATGTCAAGTTGGATTCAATATCCCTTCAGGACTACACTGGGCTTTTGGGCAAGTTGCCGTCATTTTGGGATGACGTGTACAATGACTCGCAACAGCATAAACATGAGTATTCCTCGCTGCATCAAGGTATAAAGCTCAGTCTGCAGATTGAATGTATGAAGAAAATCATGATGATACATAAATTGATGGAAATGAGATTCCCGTGGATGTATGACCATTCATTACCATTTGGATTTGGACTTGGGATGAAGAGGCTGAGGCAGTGGGAGTGGAGGATACCGAAGGAGATTCCCAGGGCAAAACGATACCCAGGGTGTTTGTCCCTTCGGAAATGTTGTTCCGAAGAAATGTATTATCTTGAAGATACATAACTTTTGATTTGACACATTATGTAAAGCAGGAAAATAAGTTTATTTCTTTAATGTATATATTTTATGCATTAATTAAGTTAATGAAAGAATTTATTTAACGAGCGTCCCTTTAGTGAAAAAAATGTGTATGGACTGAGAATGTATTGTAAATTATATAAAAATTAATGGCCTTAAGCATTCTAATTGATTTAATCGTTTGCTATACTTAAAGTTCTACTCAAAATAATTATGGTTAACCATAAATATAAATGTCTACAAAACGATTGGTAGTCATTGGTAAGATCATGAGATGCATATTTAATTATTGGTGTTGTTAAAGCTATGTTACTACTGGATGATTTTAAATGCAAATTGTCAACTTTTTTAATTGTTCTCTAGTTACACTATTAAAATTAAAGTTATCATTTACCATTCGATAAGTAGGGAGGAAGTAAAAAACACATAACTTAATCTTCTTAAGTGTCAAAGGTCAAACAAAATTTGTCTGAAGATTGAATGCATTGTGATCACAATTTTTTTTATAATCATGATATTTTTTGTGATGCTGGATAAATTGTGCAACTTGGTTGAATAATTTTTTTATACATGCATGCCTATACAATTGTAATATAGTTTAAATGCTGGTAATCATATATTGACGAGTGTAAATGCATAGCTATTTAAGCGATGCTTTCATAAATGGAAACTGATATAAGTACTTAAATGTTACAGACAGATCACAGAGATGATTCTGGGAATTGTCGAGTGTCTTCAACTTTCCTTAATGTTTTGAAGATTTTTAATGAAAAAAATTATTACATTTGATAGAGAGAGAGAGAGAGAGAGCTAAGCTTATAAATTAAGATTATTTTCAACTCATCTTAAATCGTAGTTACTTTTAGTGGTAATTAAGATAAAAGCAATTTGTTGGCAATTGTGTAATGAAGCGGTCCAAAAACTAAACTACCTTACTCATTATTTCATTGTACGTGATGATAAATGTTTGCCTCTGCTTTAATTATCGACAAAAATATCAATAAAAACATTATATTATGTTCAAGATGATAATCTTCTGCTGCGTAAAGAAATCTTGTATGTTTTTGCTCATTGTCTTGTCATCTTCTTAACTAACGTAAGAATGTCACTTAAACAGGATATGTATTTAAACATACTCATTGTATGTATGTACGTGTTGTACTCCTTGGCAAATTAAAGACACTTCGTTGTTTTCGTTCCATGCATGTCGCCAGAATAACGTTCGGAATCTGAAAATTTAATGGGTGAAAAATGGTCTGATATTGGATGACAAATTTATATATTCTTCGAAAATGTAATGCGATACAACTTTGCAGCTGCACAAAGTTTCGTGCAAAATGCTTGTTAGTAAATTGACAAGCAATCGAAGAACAATTGCTCATTGCTCATACATCCTAAGTTTGGGTTTTCATTTTCATGTCGCTTCGTGTGCCGAAATTTCTGCTATGTATATATTGGCATGTATGAAGACCTTTCCTATAACGTGTCATTTCAAAGAGTTGCCATTCCTTCATTTGCTTTCATAAATTTATTTTGCTCAAAGTTGACATGCAAGTAGATTTTAAAAGAAAATAAGTTAACTATAGTTGACACTATGTTTTATTTGCATAAAAATAATGCAATAATTTTAAAACATAACAAAATTTGTTTTGCTACATAACTTACATGATGATGATAAAGTTAACGGTAGGCTTTTTCTTAAAATAACATGTTGTGTGAACGACAACCTGTCCATGTTTATCATATTAGCTAGCAAAGCTCATGCAATAGGTCCAAGATCAGTATAGGAGAGTGTAAGGAAACGGCAAAAAGGAATGCTGTGAAGAAATGCTTCATTTACAAGAACTGGAAACGTAAATCATTTTTGTTTGTCATCATCCTCCAGTCACCACAGCAGTCGGGTTCCATCGATGCGATCGGCTGGATAAATTTTTAAAGTAAAAAAAATCAGACTCCAGAATCGTGAAGCAGTAGCTAATTAACCAAGTGGGATCGATCACCTTGTATTCAGTGTAGCGCTCAAGGCACAAGCTCAAATAACCTGGAAATTGCAGGTAAAATCCATTTCTATAATTCAAAAAAATACGGTGTGCTTACGTAGTGAAGCCGACTTCTTCCGCTTACGTATGTGTATATGCTAATTACAAGCTACAAGTATTTTACATGGCTCTATTGTTAAATGCCATTAGACCAGGTAATTACACTGGACTTGTAGTTTAATTACTTTAGTTCAATAGTTAGACTAAATCATCAATCAATAAGTAAATATTTTTGTAGCTGGTAGGGCAAATTAGGTAGGAAAGCTTGAATACTGAAATCCTATTTCTATGATTTTTTTCTAATCATGATTTAGATTGTTTAAATCGTTACCCATTACTATAACGTAAATCATCGTATTCAGACTCGCTACGAAACTTTCATAAAAATGCATATAAGATAGCGTATGTCTTTCTGGAAAGGTTACTGTTTACTGTGCCACAATGGTACTTTCAAAGATTCCTCAGTTCTGTGCGTGTACCCTTTAATGTCCAAATATTTACTTCATCCGATTTTTATGAAAATTGACAAAATTTCAGAATCATATTTCATAGAAAGGGCCCCGTTGATTTTTAGTTAAATCGATCTGTGAACGTCAAAATTAGGTCCAAAGTCAATTTTTTAACATAATACATTTTATGGGCTAAAACAAACAAGTACATCTGAAAAACGGCATTTTTGTGTACATATTTCCAGATATTATGCTACATAATTTTTATACAGTTGGTTGCATGGTCTTAGCTACAAAAGGTTATCAGAATTTGGTAAACTCATATGTAAAAATTCAACAGTTTTTAAAAACTAAAGTATTACATACATATAACCGCCGGTACTGATAATAGTTTTCGTTTCATGTTGGACCTTTTATACCACAGGTTTAATCTGTTGTTGTTTCGAACTCAAACTCAATATTGTATCCAAAATTCAATAGCAAAAAATACAATGCTTTACTTAGGCAGTTAAAATTTTATGACCAGTCTTTTAATCGTCACTTATTGTTGCATGTGGAACAATGGATTCCTTTTATGCAAACAAAGTCTATTAAGAAACCATAACACCGTTTTCCTAATTTATATTCATCAGTTTGCTTCTAAATTGATCTTCCTAGTTTAAATATGGTTACTATTTATCCAATATCTAAAACCATAATGCAAGGTTTTCTCCCCTGGCTTGACCATACTCAAGGAATTTTTGTTTGATGATTGATAATTATAAGACATACTTTTCTCTCATTGATAGCCATGATTCCTAATGATGTAACTGAATCGGATTCGGAGAGGTTGGCTTCATCAGGAGCCTCTTCGTTGCCAATGACAAACACACTTCAGGATCCTGACAACTTGGATATCACATCAAACTTTTTGTATTTGCTTCATGAAAAAAATTGCTTAGGTGGACCTGTTCCCCATGATAACACTCTGCCTTGTCGTGAGTCGGTAAGTTTAATTACTTTATGAATTTACTTAAACTATTCCTTGAAGGATACAAAGAAACTCAAGAAAGTTTTTTAAAAAACGTTACTTCATTCGCAGTGTGTCTTTTGGCGATTGGCATGCTTCCGGAGCTGCGTAACTCACTATATGACTTGTAGTGGGGCAACCTGCACCACTCCTCATTGCAGGCAAGCTGTGGCTCTGTATGAGCACTGGAAAAGTTGTGATAAAGCTACGTGTGATATTTGCATTTCTTCAGTGAATCTGATCCTTGAAAATTTTTGCGCATTTCTTGCGAGAAAGAATCCGGCACAATACAACGAGGTTGTAATTCAAATCAGAAAGGCGGATTTGGCCGTTAGAAAGTCACTTATTAAAAACAATGTCAGCTTTGCTTTTTAGGATGATCAGTGGTGATTTCTTAGATATGCAGTGACTTATGATTTCGCGTGTGGCAATCGTATTTTGTTTAAGTGTAAAATGTTAATGATACAGGGCCCCCTTAAAAACAAATGATAAAGTAAAGTTTGATTGAAGTAATTAATGCAAATAATTCTTTAAGATTTGTAGAAACTGTCAATGTAACAGAAAATTCTCTTAAATTGGAACATGTCCCGATGATCCATATTGTTTTTTATTATTACAATCTTCTATCACATCACAACAAACGCATCCCTTTCGGATAAAATTTAAACAATATAAAATTCAACTTTTATTCTTAGCCTAATATTTTATATTATATTTATCAATAATATATCGTTTGTTATAACATTTAATAACTAACAGTAGGTAAACGTAGATCGACAGTGTCTCTCGTACTGCCCAATAGTTTTTTCCTTCTTGTTTACAATAAGTCTATATTAACATATACAGAAATAACGTCGCTATGCGTTAATTACATTTGTTTTCATCATTCCTTTTTTAATGTCTTATTAGGGCTATGAGAAAACAGCAAACACTTAATTAGGTACAACACGACTCCAAATTGACTTCACAGTAAAATTGTTTGGTTTAAAAATTATTATTCGTAAAATTACTCATAGTAACATGCGTAAATTTGGTAATGATACATATAATAGTAATAACTTTGTTTTGCCTGTAGAATTATAAATCGGTATAATAAAAGCTACTGACTGTAAAAGAATTTTTTCTGGGGGTAAATCGTTCTAGTTTAGTAGTAAGAATGAAGAGTAAACCAATAGTAGTAAAAACTACGTTTACTTGTACAAACAGACGAAATCTCTCTCCATTAAAACAATAATTAATAAAATTAGCAGTAATGATTGTGTTACAATGATATATATTGTAGAACACAGACTCTGTCTGACAGATTCTGAGTTAGATTGTCACTTTAACAGTTAGCTACTTTACAATAATATTATAATTACATTTATAAGTATACAGATACAGGATTGAATAACAAAGAAAGATCATGTTCAAGAGAAAATGGGCTGAAGATTATCATTTCTTCGCCCATTTGCCAGTAAAATACTACTCTCTATGTATATCCTAACTGTATTATATTTACTCTCTAGATAAACAATAACTTTAATGTCTATATAGAAAATTAAAAATGATTTTATGAAAATGTTTGTTGCGTTGTTCTATGTCATATACTTTTTAAAAACTCTATAAAACATCACCAACATAACAAGAAATGCTCAAAATTGCTTTTAAAAACTTGAAAATATGCATAAAAACTAAAAACTGTAGTTGCTAAAAATTAACCAGGTAATTGGTACGTATGTATAGTATGTACGTATGTGGATTTAATTTGGTAAAAACAATCACATTTTTTCACCTATTGAAGCAATGATTTCATATCATGGCTAGCTCAAAAAAATGGATCATCATTATTATATATTATCACTATACATCATCATTAAAATCATAAAATAAAACCATATCTACACATAACAGGAACACTGGATCAACAGAGATGAGAGCAATAATATTTTCTGAAAAATTCAAGTAAACTGTAAAAATTATTGTAATTAATTATAACTAGAGTACTGAAATTGGTACTGACTGAAGATCTGTCGCGTCTCCTACTGCAGTTGATTTAATTGATTGACATAATGAAACTAGATAATTTTTAAAAACATAATTATGCTTTGATAGTCTTTATCATCGACAATCAATTTTTTTACGATTTTGTTTTTGAATTACCAAACATGTATTTTATGGTAAAAGGTAACTATGGTAAATTTTAGACTTTTGTGTTAAGATGAATTTTTAACATGTGCGTACCTAACTCTAGATTTGACCGTTGTTGGTATTTACAACAGCTAAAAAAACTAATTAAAAGGGACTATTTATATGACCATGTGTATATGTACAAAAAAACAAAAGAGAAACAATTTTTTTTCTTTATTCTTCAGTACGAAGGTCTGAGACCAATGGTTGGAGATGCGTGGTTGAGGATCCATCCTTTTCTAAAGTCGCTTTCGACTTTAACAGTTTACCACTACCATCCAAATTCTGAGTTGCAACAACATTGGCAACTTCATCCTCACTAGTTTTGACAAAGGTGCCATTAGTACTTGTTGAACTACTTGAGCCAAGATGATGATCCTTCAATTGCAAATTTCGCTTCTTCCTCCTTCCGGCATGCTTACCGGAGCTTGTAAATGTGGTTGTTTCGAGGCTGCTGCTGCTACTGCTACTATTACTACCATTTGTAACTCCACCAGAAATTCCGGCGGCGCTAACAATAGTTACGTCTTTATAACTGGGAGGTGATGATCTACTAGTTTTAAGGCCACCTCCACCAGTTTTGTTACTAGTGTTAGAAGGAATGTACAATGGAATACTATTCTCTTTGTTGCTGCATCCTGATGCGATACTTTCACAGGAACCTGATGTAGACGGCTGGCTGTAGTATGCACTGCTGTCTGTTGCGCTCAACACACTCACAGACTCGCTTGCTGAGTCGTAGGAAACTTCCGGTGGAAACTCAACAGGTGAGGATACTTCTGGTGGGACAGTTCTGTGAGTGCTCCAAACATCCGTAGAGTAGACACAAATGTGCTCGTATTCCTTGGTTGACACGGGGGACACTGTCGCAAGGTCATACTTTCCGGCTGTTTTGTCATTCAAAATCCTCTCTGCATTTTGCTCCTGCTCACCTGGCTGCAGTAAAATCTTTTCGGTCTGATAGATTATGCATCCCGCACGAAGAAACTGCATTAGTACTTTGCAAATATTTTTCGAATCGTCAAGGCCATTATGAGCGCGGCCTTCGAAAGGTAATAAAAGAAATTCCAGTGCCGCTTTCAGACAAACCTGTCAAGTATAAAGAAAGAAGGATGCTTAGAATGAGAGATCATGATCAACGATTTAATTGGTTATTGCTATTTAAAGAAAAACTAATGATGTAATGATAACTTATATGATTACGACGTTCATTCATTTATAAGGTTTTATGATGTGTATTTGCAGATTTCAAAAAATACAATATTCTTTCTTGCTCTTTGAAATTTTTGGTTTAGTGTACTCTGTTTTGGTAGTAATTGCTTATTCAAGGCTACAAAAGTATACGGACTTCTGCAAAAAAATTATGCATTCATTCAATTTGGGCTTTCTATGAAAGATTTACTTAATTGGTTTGATGTAAACTAGGCATTCAATATTCATTCGTGTGGATCCCGTTCTTTTAAACGACCGATGGGGTACTTCCTTAAATAAGGACCACGGCCATGAAGTAACTAGTAAATCTAAAGAACCTTTGGTCGTTAATACTTAATACTACTACATTGGGAACTAAATGCAAGGTCAGGGTGAAAAGTAGGTGTTTAAATATGGAGTTCTTCACCCACAACAGTGATGCCATTGAATATTGCACTACATTAAGATTTTTCACAAAACTCATGTTTCATTTACTCTTCTTTAAAAATATACTTGAATGGTAGAAAATATATTTTCGTACGACTAGTATTTTTAGTTTTCGAAATAATTTAGTGTCTTTAAAATTTTCATAGTGAATTTTTCAGGTTTCTTGACGGTTACTACATCATTTCATTTACTGTATCATTGCCAAATTACTTTTTCATTGTTGTGATTTACATACTATTCCATCGGTTATTTTTTTCGATTATTGCAACGTGTGAAAATTTCTGGTAAGTTTTTACAATAAAAAATACAAAAATCAACACTTAACTGTACTGAATACAAACAAAGTTTGTACACAATTAAGCTGTATTTTTTTAAACAAAGTTCCAACTTGCCCCAAAGAGAACGGCATTGCTTTATATACTCAACTTTAAACCCTTGTTTTGCTAATCACACATGTAAATCGCACGAATTTGCTAATTGAAATGTAGAAATATCCGTTCCTATTTTTGTGCATGCTAAATTAAATAGAAACATTTCATATATAAATCAACTCTCTCTTGATTTTATCAGAAGAACCGTGCGAAAAAATGAAAATGAAATTTGTGACTTTACTTATGTCTTACAAGTAAACAAGTACAAAAAATACACAAGAATATTTCCCTCACAATCAAAATAACTGCACAGGTTACTTACTAAACATTTGTGTTGATTGCACATAAATATTATGCACAATGTGTGTGATATTTATCATGATCTCTAAAAAAAGTACTCACAAACGGCAAGTATGTGTGTGTATAAAAACGCAGCTTCATAAAAACCTTGTGATTAAATTGTGAAGGACGTAAATTTCAAATCGTGAGTAGTCTACATCCAGTGCTCCCTAATCACGATTTGTTTCTTCGCCAAAGCATATTTACCTCGACTCATTCCTGTTTTACGCTGTACTGCTGACTAAATCCTCATAATTTTCAGTGCTAAATTATATGGGAACGGTCCAATAAAAATTCCTTCCTATTTCTTTAAACACTCAAAAACAACAGCGCCTTTATACTTATCAACTCTCTACGCATTTATTTCTGTCATAAATATTTTTATTTTCATTCACGTAAAGGGAAAAAAAGATGGCAGGTAAATGTACATAAAATTAAAATTGACTGTGGTTACAGCGTTTAATTTCTTTTTGTGTCTATAATTTGGGCAAAATGTTTTTTTTGGGTAAGAATCGCGTAAACTGTCACGAAAATTGTGCATATGACCAACACCATGACCTACAACTTGAAATACTAAACAAAAATTTTACTTGAACTTACGAAGAAGACAAAATACATATTTTGGTACAGGTATGTAAAAAAATACTAAAAATGCGTGTGCCCCTTTAACTTTAATGTCCCATTGATTTGGCTTGATTACCGGTCACAAATCACAATATACGTTATCATTACCACCGCAGTATGATCTCTATGATTAGCCTATGAAATTTTACGAGAAACATTCGATTTCACTTACCCATCGGCGGCGATAAACCTTTGTAAAAATTGTACGAATGTTTACCCATCGGGATGCGTACGTCGGATACGGAATTTGAGAAATCTGTAAAAATTGAACAAAAAACAAGCGTCATAAAATTAGGATTTTATGTGGGTACAGTAAATTGTCAAAGTAATTATTTGAGGTTATGACGGTATTTTTTTCTACAAAAAAAACATGCATTGTCTTGAAATAGATAACGTTTAGTTCGTTTTTAAAGCATTTTGTTTAACATTTTTAAATGCCGTTGCTGTTTTTAAAAAGAATGAAGTAACGATAACAGGCTTATAACATAACTATACAAGAAGTAATAGCGATATTGTCATGTAAGTAAAGGTACACAAATTGCGAATCAGGAAGATATCACATTCACACATCAAAATCTAGTCAAGTCACAACTTACAATCGTTGCATTTCGATACTAATATAATACGTTATATTCTGAGCTTTTGGTTTTTATAAAATAGTGCGAAAATCTGGTTACGCAAGCCAACTGTTTGAAATATAAAACATAAATATTGTGTCAATTCTTATTTATCTCAGCTAATGATCTGTAATTTTACAACGATGCGATGTGGATGTGCAACAACTTGCAGTTGCGTTAGTAAAATGATGCTACTGCATATCTGTATTAATGGATGCGTAGAATTACTACATAACAGAAAGAGGGAAATTAAATGAATGCATTTAAATTCAACAAATACGCTTATATTTCATGAAGATGCAAGTATGTTGGTGTGTGTGTAACAAGTTAAATGTAACATGTTAGTTTAGTACTGTACTATAAATGTACACAATATTTTAAGCGCATACAAGACAAGCTATTAAAGAATGGTATTCAAATCACCGCTAGGAAGTTGCTGATTTCAACTAACGCAATAAACTT
This sequence comes from Entomobrya multifasciata, assembly GCA_034693345.1. NCBI lineage: Eukaryota > Metazoa > Arthropoda > Collembola > Entomobryomorpha > Entomobryidae > Entomobrya > Entomobrya multifasciata. The sequence continues at coordinate 13,067 of JAQFXM010002954.1, forward strand.
TGACAATCAACAACTATGCAAAATAGCTATTTCAATAATCTCACTTCTGTCAGGCTTATCAAGCTTGTCGTTATCCCCCTTATCAAGTGCACTTGCTGTTGCATTCTACGCAAAAGAAAATGCTTCGTGAGATGCGTCAAATGTGATTGCTGAACTATTGTATTTATAAAGCATTTTTTCTCGTAATTATGACAGATAATGATGAGTGGCATAACGTTGTCAACTGCACATTAAACATAATCCATACAGTTGTGTTTGTAATATAATGTTTTTTAAAGAAATAGATTTTACAGCTTGGTACATTAGTACAACATTTCATGACTTTTTTTTTGGAAATTTCAACTAAAAGTCCGTTTTCGACTGCATTATATTCTGAATAAATTCTGATACAGTTTATACACTTTTATGTACTACTAAACAATGGATTCATTTAGCAATTAAATGCAAGTTAATGTATTGCTAATTTCTTCTTTTAATTGGTTGCTGACATTAACAAATTTTTGCAAGAGCATTATAGTAATGTTGAATATGCATGCAGCAGTAAATAATATGATAACCACATTTTCCCCTCTGGCAAAAAAAACTATTTTAATGAAATTCATTCGCTTTGTCAGTCAACGTCAACCTTCCTGGCCGGCATAATATAAAAAACAATCATGAAGTGCATAATTCGTGTTATCGTCATCTTCTGAGCTGAGCGAGTGCAGTTTTACATGTAGTCTCGTTCGTAAGTCATCAAATTGCATATGCATTAACGTTACATTGTTTCAGGCAGTATGGCATAGCAACAGCGTAAGGACATTAATGAATGCTACAAGGAAACTGTTTTAAATGGCCTAATGTTATCTTAAAGTCATCGAATCATAATATTGTGCATTGCTTACCAGCAATGCAAATAAACTGAATGCACTTTGATGCACTTTTGAATTGCAAAGTTGCAATTAGGTATGATATTAAATGTATATAGAAAGTGTACAGGAATAAAAATGCGCTCATCTCACTCTGGTAATATTAACATCTAAAATTGAAACATGAAATAAAATAATAAATAATTCAGAGCATTTTTGTTAGTTTGCCGTGCATCCATAGTCCTACCAATATTGTTGCTTAGCGTTTGCGTGATAACTTACGTTACAACTACGCTGCTCCAACAATTCTTTTTAGCAAGTAGAAACAGAATTACGAAGATAATATGGTGTACATACGTTTTACTTGTATTTATAGTTTCTTACTATTGTACGAATCCTATGCATAATAAATGTGATTACATTTTCATAACTAACCGAGTTGTTAAAGAACTCATTTGAGAAAGGACAACTTGTAAAAATAACATTAAAATTTAGAATGCAATTTTGTCTACTTTGTACTACTACTTTGTACTACTACTTTGTACCATGTTTCGTTTGCTGCATTTCTGATAATCTTGTTTTATTTAATATTATGCAGTTATTATAATATGGCCAGTGAACTATCAAAAGCATATTAAGGAGGAAAGTAATTTATGCGATCATAACGTTTGTCTGTCAATCTTAACTATCATATCTACCAAATTAGATTCGTAACATTCAGAAAGGAAAACAACGTGTTGGTTTTCACGACAGATCCAACTCGAGTTACATCAGACTTATGCCGCGTCGTGCTAACATGTACGTTATACGTAGATTTTATAGAACTTGATCTTTATACATGCATGAATACACGTATGTTCGTTTTGGTAAATATCGAGAAAAGTTGTAATTACGACAAACATAAAAACGTTTTGAGAATAAGCACTAAAAAGTGCATAAAAATATTACATTAATCCTTTCCGGCGGAAATCTTAATATTAGCTATGCTTAATGTTTAAATGTAGGTGTACAAATATAACTGATAGGCAATCATGGCATGGTACTAAACCCGTCTTTTGCGCAATCAGAAGCTTTTAGCTTGTTAAGATTTGTAGTAGTTCCAGAGATTATTCCATTATATTTTTTAAAATTCAAGATCAAATTTCAAAGTACAAGCTCAACAAAATCTCCTTTTCGTCATGAACCAGAAAGCTTTCGGCAGTTATTTACAGCATAAGGATTACTCAAGTATTAAGTAGTAACCACATAAACAGTAAAAACGCAAGCACCTTCACGTTGTGGTATGCACTGTGGCTAGTCGTAAGGAATATGTATGATTTAGTGATTTCAAGGATGGATGGATGGTCAGCATGAATGTATATGTAGTAGTGTAAATTTATTACTATTTTTTTCTTGTTATAATGATTATTGATATAAGGAAGGTTAAGTAAAATGTGGTAATAGCGTGTTAGTATTATTATTATTATTATTGCTGTTACTTTACAGCAGAATAAAACGCTCATCATGACAAAAAAGGAAAGTTGTGAAAATGGAGCCAAGTCCAAGTAATAAAAAATACATAATATGTATATTATTCATTTGCGCGCATACTATTTCTTTATGCTATTCGTGTAGCCAGTTGCCGTTATCTTTTTTTTGAAAACCATTACCACAACCAAAGAAACTTTACATTTTTGTAAGAGTGGGAGACAGATAATAAAATTGCAAGATAAAAATTACTTTTGATTTTAACAAGTTCGAAAAAGATTTTTTTTAAATGTAAATGCAAAAGTGCATAACACGTATATAGATATCAGTAAAATGCAAGTTGAGGGGGAGGAAGGAAGCGAGAAGTATCATAATGATGCATGTTTATAAATTTAAAAGTGTTAAAATTCGTCATTAGCTGGCTTGCAATTGTTTCGATAGAATAGAATATGATATGAGTACATATAATGTATATTTTATGTTTGCAGATTTTTTTTGCTGACAGAAAATGGGGAATTTAAAAAAATTAAACGAAAGTTAAAATGAGTGATTGAGAGTAAATGGTATCGTGCCACATAATTTTGCTAAACCGTGAATGGAGGAGTGTATCAAACACTTATAAATATTATGAGCTTTTTTTAAAGTACACACAAGTTAAAACAATCAATAAAACAAAGAAATGTATGAAATGTACTTACAATGCATTGTTTGTACAAGAAATGTCCCATGTCGTAGGATCCTGTTTGGGGAAACAAAAAATATCAATTGTAAAGCAAAAATAAAAATGTAGAATACATTCATCAGTGAGAGTACAACATATATTGTGAAATACTTATAAATTCAATACAATTAACATAAAATTTCAAAGTGCCACAATGCACATAGTCAACAATGTACTTCATGTGAATATACATGGAAATGGAAAAAACCTTCTTCAAGGAAGAGTCTCACGTTACAACAAGGTTTTATTGGACATTTACTCTTCCTAAAATTTATCTCATTTTATAATAAAAATGCAATGAGATTTAATATTAAGACCATATTACATTAGTGTATTGATAGTTCAAAGAAGGACAATTGATACATTACACTATTTCAGTTAAAAAGACCTTTCATCATTTTTTTCAAACTTTTAGAAGCCAATTTGAAATTTCATATTTTTGTAACATAAAAAGTATTTCATTACGAGGAAATGTTTCTTTTTGAAAATATCATCTTAAATTCATGAATAGTAAAAAGCTTACCGTCTGTCACAATGGCAAAGGAATGACCATATTCTTGATTATTCAACGCAAGTCCATACGACTTCAGCCAAGCTTCGAAACGCCGGAGAACTGCTGGAAATGTGGGAGCTTTTTTGACCATGCTCTGTAAAAAGATAAATGTATTTTTAAAACATGAGTAAATGCAAAAAAAAGATGTCATGATATTTTTTTGCAATCACGACATCAAACAAAATATTGTTCCTTTCAGGAAATATTATTACTTGCAGATGCTAACTAACGTGTCGACATTGTTTATAAATTGCAGTCATTTGGAAAATTTCAATTTGCTTGTTTCAACGTTGAGAACATAATACGCTCCACTTATTTAGTCATTTGTACTTTTGGGAGGTACATACACCCTACACACTTATCTGTTGATACAAACTGCAACAATGATACGGTTGAAGTGTTAAGTGACTTCTTCACTTTGCTCATTTACACTTTCGTGCATTGGGCTGTTTGTATGCAATATGTGCAAGTGCATTCATTTCATTGAACAGCTTTACTACACACAGAAAAGCAAGGCTTCTTCGTTTCGTTGCACATGCACCGCCACATCAAACACATCAGAATTTATAATGTGTCTCTTATAAACTGAAAATCAGTGCTATATGCACATAATTTCAACTCAACTTTCATTTCAAACATATATTTTTCCACAGTTTAGTAGTAAATGCTCTAAAACAAGTTCGTTTTGCTCTGGTACATTCATAATACTCATGGCATGCTTGTGACACGAAACGATACGCCGCACCACACGAGCTCAAATCAATAAAGTATACCTTTATTCAAAGCATCCTGTTTCGTAGTAAATTATTTTTCATGTAACACACATCAATAACAATAATGGAACAACATCAACATAACAACAGGAAGGATCTCTAGAAAAAAAATGCATCCAAACAAAAAGTCGTATTTAGGCAGAAACGGATGACATGCTGATGATGATTTTTGGTGTTCGTGAAGAGCACACGCAATTCATACAACAATTTGCTGTGTCTACGAAGAGTTTTTTCTCTTCCTAATTTCATCAGGATATGCCTGTTCTACTTCTTCACTCTAATTTCTCCTTTTCTCCCTTTTTCTTAGTCTCATTCTCATTTCACTTCCCAACGTTTACGATCATGATTCCTCACAGCAAAGAGCTCAAAAATATTATGGATGATCATGTGATGTTGTACTTACTTGTGGATGTACGTTCATTCAGAAAGATGTTTCAATTTTTTTCCTACTTTACAAACAACCATATTGTACCCTCTCTCTCTGCTACCGTACTACTACTACTACCTCTTCTTCTGGTGGTGTTGGTAAAGTAAATGGTGGTTAGCAAAATGACAAACAAGAAAAAAAGTAACTAAACAACTCTCTTCTTTTGTTTAGGCTTTTCCTACCTTCAGTCCTCTCGAGCGAAATAAATCCATTCCGCAAAGTAATAATGATATTTTCAAGCCCTATCTCTCTCACTACCTTTTACGTGATCATATCTATTGAAGGTATTGTGTAAAGTAAAAATTGTGTGTGAGGATTTTTGGTACATGCTGCGATAAACTTTGTAATTTATTTTTATGATTTTGTAAAACTGGATGCTGATGGGGAAGGCAACTGTGGAAAATTACCAAGAAAATGATTTGCTGTCTTTAACAAGGCCATTTTTAAGTGATCTTGTTTGTATGTGCATTTAATTATTTGTATGAGCGTGTAGAGCTACAAAAAGAAAGTCCACCAATTTGTGTAATAAAATTTGACTAATAATGTGGTTTTTATGTCGTCTCACCTGGGTGATTCCTGTAAGGCACGTGCAAAACTCACTCAGCACTGGAGCTTCCACTGGCTTGACAATGCTGTTGAATATCCCTTCAACCTCCATCGTGCGTACGTTGACAAGGATAGCCGGAAACTGAATGATTTCTGGTCTCTCATTTCGAATCGGTCTGGGATTTTCGTTCCTTGTATTATCACAGGTCGCTTCAAAGTCGATGACAACCAAGTAGTCATAGTACGTGTAATAGGTACACGTGGGCTGACGTGGGTAGAAGTAATCGACATACTTACTCATGATGATATTGTTGTTGGTTGGGGCCCCAACTGAGATTTCACTTTCACTATTTCCGCTTATATTGCTACTGTTATTATTACTACTGGAGCAGCTACTATTGCTGCTGTTGTTCCACATTTGAACGGTTTATGGTTTATTTGGAGAAACAAGTTTTTAAACTGGAAGTTTTTTTGTATAATGTCTGTACTTTTGGGATGAAGACTTTAGCTTATATAATTCGTGATTTTTTTTTGTTTCAGTTAATTATCAATTAATTATAGTGTTCACTATCTTAGCGATGTTGTTCTTCTTTCCTTTTGCATGTCGATTTGAAGAAACGATATATGATGTAACTTCAGTTTTATCTTCTTCTCTTGTCCAACAAGTATACATGATAATGATAACAGAAGATACATAAAAAGTTTTTATGCGAAAACCACGTGCGATGTTCCATGAAAGCAACTCTTAAACTGGAACAAAAGTTGTTGGGTTGGTATTCTTCTTCGTCGTGGTTACTGCTTTATCCATAACGCGCTATTTAACAAGTATAAAAAATATACGCACTTAATGTAGTGGTCACAATAGTATTACGTCAGTGGAGTAATATAAATGTTGTGTATGTATATATAGATGCTATGATGAGTCACCTACGTCATGTTTTTTTGGGAAAAAATTGCGATTAGATTTGCAATTTATTTAACTTTTTTACGACTCAGTTTTTACGTATGTAACTTTACTAACTGCAGTGTTTTTAATTACTAAAAAATTGTAGCTCACTAATTTCCAGATCGATAAAATATACTAAGTTATCAAGGTGTTTAAACAAATTATTCTTGCAAAAAAAAAACGCTTTGTTATTGTGTTGGTAGTGAGGAATATCTGACGAGAAGCGTGAGCGTGACAAAGACTTTACGATAAAAAGTATGACTCGAACAGTACAGCATACTAGTGAGCTGCTTGCATGCTAAATATGACGAAGCGGCAATAAACGTGTATTCTCTTGCAACATGAGTCATAGGTTTTCTAGATACGAACACAATGTTGTCTAGAGGGGCAACATGGGCACGTATGTATATACTTGCCAAAAAAAAGAACACGTTGATAACAGAATAAGTTTGGAGAAAACTGATATCGCCGATAATGATTACTTTATGATGCGGGTGATTACTGATTACATGGTAGGTGTACTCAAAAAAAAATCTTCATGAAAGAAAGTAGAGATAAAATATAGTGAATAATAGTAATCTTACGTAGAAGGTGTGAATGAACAAAGGAAGCTTCTTTCTTCTTTGATTTATCATCGAGAACCACTTTTAGCGTTGCGCGTTGTAAAACTAAGAGTTTTGCAGTAAGCAAATATCGAATAAAGATAACGATTCACAAAAACAGATAGTTATAAGCGATGCTTAAATGTGGTAGTTAACGCTATTTCATATTATTGTCATTGTGTTTGTGCTTTAACGATTGGACCACAACAAAAATATTTTTCTGGTGGGTAATGCTCTTTTGCTACTGTCTTTGTTGTTGTTAATGAGACGATGTAAAATGGGCATACATGCCTGCCGATTTGACGCTTAATGATAAAGATATTAAAGATGATGGTGACGATGATGGTAGTTGCACTTGTAGAAATAATAATTTTCCAGGCTTGACATATCACCTTGAACTTTTGTTATTAGGCGAGTGAAACTGCAACAGTCGTTTTTTGTATGTTAAATATGTAATGTCAAAAGGAGTTTAAGTTTTATATAGTGGTGAAACGCTGGAAATGCTTGGAACAGCCATCCACTTTTGCTGCTGCTGATGATTTCGGTAGTGACACATTAATAAAGAGAATTCTCTCTGAAGCACTAGGGAAGACGATGAACATGATTTGTAAAAAGTTTTATGACTATTAGTATAGTGACAATTGTATTGATTCATTTCTAGGTGAAAACTTTTTAGTCCTTTTTCTTTTCCAAACTTTGGTAAACGCTTTTGTTTTTTAAACCGGGTATTTGTATTTTTTATCAATTAATTAATTTCTTCTTATCACTGGATTTACAAAGTAGATTTGAAGACGAGATAAATTCGTGTTTTTAATTCGGCTTTGTTTCTGACGAACGTGCTATGTCTGTTCTCGGGGAGCTCCAGTTATCAACTGTTTAAATGAAAGCAGTTTTTGTTCACTTTTATCTTATTCTCTTGACTTATTGTTCTTATGACCAGAGTTAACGATGAAACTTTGCGATTAGTGGTGCGATTGCTAGTCAAACTCATACTAGTTGGATAGTAAGATGGCAATGCAATGCTTAACAAATATAGCTTTCTCGATTATCTCAAGTATATACGAAGATGAAGAAAAAGACGACTAAAGTGTGTAAAAGATACTTGTTGTGAGATGGGTAGTTAACAACTGTCGAATAAATGTTTACTGGCCAAGAGAGGAAAGACGAAGATTGTGAGGATGACGTCTTGTCGACTAGGAGCAAAGTTACTATATAAAAAATTGTATTATGAACATTTTTTTTCTCTCTGATGATGATTCCACGGAAAGGCAAAGACAGGACTTTGAAGAAAGAGGCGTACATGCATGAATTTTAAATGCTCTTGTGAGGAGGATGATGAGAATGGCTTGGTAATACTTTTGTTGTAATAACGAATTACGTACGTGTGCGGAGCGGCGGTGTGAGTAGTAGAGGTAATGTTTTTGCGTTTAATGCAGTGCAGTGGTTCTTTGCATGCGGGGCAGTCCGATAAATATTATGTAGAATCAGTCAGAAGAGTATATTATTGGTGTTTAGTTGGTTTGGTGGTACTGCTTCTGCTGCTGCTGTTGTTTTTAGAAATGGTCAAGATACTCTGAATTAATGATGACGCGCTCATTCCTCGCTGCTGTTGGTGCTTGCGCTCTTTTCTTATTTTGCTGCTTTTGCTGCTGATGATGATCACGCTTTTTTGCCGGAGTCTAGTCAGTTGGCCAAAGTAGTAATGTTGGGCTGATAAGCAAGTAGTATACCACTTTGCACAAGAGCAGCTTTGCTCGAGAGAGAAAAAATGGTTTATGTGAATTTATTGGTGACGATGATGACGACTTGCTATGTTATGTAGAAAAGGTTGCAACATGTCATAGCCTTCAGCTTAACCATTTCTTCGTGTCTGTCTTCTTTGTGGAATTAAGCTGCTACCAAGAAATGGATCCAGCGTGGTCTCCAATTCCATGCAGCAGAGATGTATGTGGTGTGTGCAGTTGGTTGAAAGAGAGTATAATGGTGTAATTCCGCCGAAGAGTCGGTGGTCTCTTTATTTTGAAGATGACGATGATTCAAAAAATTATGCCTGACTAACACAAAACGTTAACTTGCACCCTTCCTTGTGCACTATTAAAAGTCAATGTTGTTGGGAATATAATATAGTGGGTGATGATTACACGATACGATACTCTCTGCGTTGTTTTCTGCAGCTCAACTTTGAACTTACTAGCAAAAGAGTGTTATGTAGAAGTGCAAGCAAAGATGATAACACACACACACTAGTATTCCGAACTACCACAGCTTTTCTCATCTTAATTCTATAGCGTGTGGCCTAGTAC